>JARQOC010000001.1:522726550-522761899 GCA_033576535.1 Allobates femoralis | reverse complement strand
GGAAGACCTAACATTTGCACAGGCACCTTGTGTCGTGTTGTTGTTCCGGGGAACTGTTGCCTTCCTTCTGCCTGCGGACACAACCCTGCTTCTTACTGCCTGTTGGGATGCTACGCCTCCCTCCCCCTGTGCACTGCTGTCCTCGCTCTGCATATCCTCCTGCCAGGTTGGGTCAGCTACTGGATCATCCACCACGTCGTCTTCCTCTTCCGCACCCTGATCCTCCTCCTGACTTCTTGGCAATTGTGTCTCATCATCGTCCACCCCTTGTTGAGACACGTAGCCAACGTTCCCTTCATGAGAACGTAGCTGCTCAAATATTTGGGCATCTGTACATTCCATCTCATCACCCACTTCAACAGGAGCTGGCGACAGACCAGATTCTGCGAATGGATACGTGAACAGCTCTTCTGAGTGTCCTAGTGTGGGATCAGTAATGTCCGTGGACGTGTACTCGGCCTGGTGGTAGGAAGGAGGATCAGGTTCGGAAATGAGCGGTGCAGTATCACGGCTACTGACACTTGACCGTGTAGAAGACAGGGTGTTTGTGGAGGTGCCAATCTGACTTGAAGCATTATCCGCTATCCAAGTAACAACCTGTTGACACTGGTCTTGGTTCAAGAGCGGTGTACTGCTGCGGGCCCCATGAATTTGGGACAGGACGTGCGAGCGAGTAGATGTGCCACTTTGTTGTCGTGAAATTAGTGCTTGCACACGACTTCGGACTCTGCCTGCACCACCATCACGTCCACTTCCTTGTCCCTTGCCAACACCCTTGCCATTTTTCCTGTATACAGCTACAACAGTCTGGTGACTGTTCTGGTCACAGGAAAGCTGGATATTAGACCCTGCCTGTATAGAGCTAGACAAGTAGAACAGTCTGGTGACTGTTCTGGTCACAGGAAAGATGGATATTAGAGCCTGCCTGTATAGAGCTAGTCAAGTACTACAGTCTTGTGACTGTTCTGGTCACAGGAAAGCTGGATATTAGAGCCTGCCTGTATAGAGCTAGTCAAGTACTACAGTCTGGTGACTGTTCTGGTCACGGGAAAGCTGGATATTAGAGCTTGCCTGTATAGAGCTAGTCAAGTACTACAGTCTGGTGACTGTTCTGGTCACAGGAAATCTGGATATTAGACCCTGCCTGTATACAGCTAGTCAGCTCCAACAGTCTCCTGAGGACTGTTCTGGTCACTGGAAAGCTTGGATTCCGATCTGGATCACCCTGCCTATATCCTCCTAGATTAGTCCTGAGAAGGACTGTTCTGGTCAGCAGCAGTTTGCAGCCCTGCTCCGGATCTACCTATGATGGCCGCAAATCTGTCCCTAAGCAGCAGCAGACACTCTCCCTACACTGACTGTCTGGATGGCTGTGTGCAGAGCACATCGTGACCGGGTCTTATAAAGGCTCGGTCACGCTGTGCAGGCCGGCCAATCACTGCAATGCCACAAATAACATGGCTGTGGCATTGCAGTGACTGCCAGCCAATCCCTGCTGGTGGGCTAGCTCTCTAAAGAGCGCCAACATGCAGGGATGAGGACCCCGAGTACAGCACGAGTATCGCGAGATTACTCGGTACTCGCCGAGTGGCCCGAGTACAGTGATACTCGTGCGAGTACCGAGTAGTCACAAGCATACTCGCTCATCACTAGTAATGAGCCTTTTCCAATGGTCTGGAGAACTTTTGGCCCACTCATGTGTGCAGAGTGAGAGGTGCTTGATGAAAAACTAAAACTATCCCTATTCTTGTCGCTAGTGAAGCAGGTGTCCCTATGCATAAACTTGTACATAGGGACTATGAGCTAACTTTCCCCGAACATGTTCATCAATTTCAAAATCTTAATTTATTAGGTTATACACTGGAACAAGTCTTTAGGTATCACTATTGTGGTGTTGCTGCTAGAAGGCTGCGAGGGGCATACCGTGTTAACCCCCCTTTTTTTAAAACTTAATTTTTTGTATACTTCTAAGGGCCCAGCGCAACACAAACCTCTTTTCAATGGCTTAAAAGTAACCCTACTAATTGACTCACTATATTTTATTTTTACCTTACCATCAAACATTTTATTAAACATTTTTTCTCTTTATGTAATAATAGCTTTCCTCTGTCACATTTTATGACTTCCTTGATGTTATCCCTGAGTTTCTCCTCTTCTCCTTTGGCGATGAATTCTTTCATCATGACCTCAGCTTCTTCCACAAAATCTGCTGGTTTAGAACAGTTTTTTCTCAATCTTAAAAACTGACTTGGGATGTTATTTATCCAACTTGGTAAATGGCAACTTTTTGTGTGTAGATAGCTGTTGCTATCAGTTGGTTTCCTATGAGTTTTGGTGCAAATTTTACTGTTCTCAATATAGATTTCTAAATCCAAATAACTTATATTGGTTCTGCTTGTGGTCCCTGAAAATTCTAGACCCATATTGTTATCGTTGACCTCTTTCAAAAACTGTTCAAGGGTTTCCTCTGTATTTTCCAATATAAATATGTCATCGATGTAACGTTTCCATAGTCTCAAGTCATCTCTCAGTTTTCCTTGTTTATAGATTGTGTTATGCTCCCATCGACTCGCAAATAAATTTGCATAACCAGGTGCAAACACAGCTAGAATACAGAAGCAGTACAGAAAGAGAGCCATTTGTTAAGGTAAGGGGCTCACAATCATAAACATAAAAATAAAGTACCTGAGGTGAAATCAAGTGATGATATACGGTCTTTCTAGGACTCCTCACATAGATTGAAGAACACTGACCCATCAAAATAAGTGTCCAAGACATATAAGAAAAAACACCATACTAGCAATCACGATAACTATAGATTTTACAGAAATATATAAAGATTGCATTAATATGTCCAAAAAATAATTAATGTATATGATTTTATGAATTTTTAGTAATTTGTATTAATTTTTAATAAAATTCGTTTGATGGTAAAAATAAAATATAGTGAGTCAATTGGTAGGGTTACTGTTAAGCAATTTCAAAATTGACATGAACATTGCAAATTTTGTTAGTGATCACAAACCCAAGCAATTTAACAAAACAATACATGGCTTTGTTCGTTAACTGATTGGATAAAAAAGCATTACTTCATTTAAGTCATGCTTTTCTTCTACCTTCTGACCCTGTAGGATAGTGGGTGGGACATGTTTGATGAGGGGAGGGGATGGGAAGAGGTCAGAGTAGCGTCAGACTCCATTTTTTTTCCTGCCATTATTTTTGTGGATGTTCCTAGTTGGCAGCCAATCAGGGCACATAAAACATCCACAAGTTGAAGATACAAGGGCTTGTGTTATTGGCTGGCTTGATTCATTGGCTACCAAAGTGACATGTCCCTAGGGATATAAGAAGCTGTCACTTGCCGCGTCATCCTTTTCACAGTGTAATGGGCTAGGGACAGTGCTGCTGCCAATATGTGCTGCTCCAACCATGTTACACAAATAGTTAGCTAGCTACTCCATCGTCTTTTTAGATAGAATAGGAGTGCGAGAATGTGCATTCGTAACATAGGCATTTTTTGATTAGACCAATCGATGTAAATACTGAAGTCCCAAAAAACATTTTTGAGAAAAGTATTCTAGGAGTGATACCTTTATTGGCTAACCAGAAAAATTATATTTGTAATCTTTCAGGACTCAATGGCCCCTTCATCAGACAATACTACAAATGAAATACTGAGACATTTAAAAAGGTATTATAGCAGGACATGAGATGATGCTAAGCCGAGGTGATCTAAGGAAATTAAATTAAAGTCTTTTGTTACTGATGCAGATGAGGTGGAAATGGTCTTTTACAGATCTAAAGGTCTTCTGGTGGAGGTGTTAACTGTGTCCATGTAATAACTCATGAATCCAAGTGTCAGATTGCGTCCCATTTTTAGAGATTGAAACAATAGGACGAAGTGCTGCAGATCCGCGCTGCTGAAGGAAAAGCACGGCTCAAGAGGTCTGGTGCATATAATGTTTCTTTATTCCAATGAGTTTCCGAGTAGCCTCTGCTCCTTCCTCAGGGATTTTACCTGAGGAAGGAGCAGAGGCTGCTCTGAAATCCAGAGATCGTAGTAGAATGGGGAAGGGGAGAAAGGTTGTTAGAAAGTGGAGTAGGCAAGGGTGTGGCTTGCAGCCCCATGTAAGGTCACACTTCATGTGAGCTCTGGTACCAGTTATAAAAAGCGACGGATATATTGACCTTTCTAAGGCAATATCTTCACCACAGCTACTGAAGAAGTTAAAACTAACCAGATTGATATAGCAGGAATTCAAGAGACCAGATTTTGTATCCGAGAATCCACCCAAATTCAGCAACAAGAAATATCCCCACATTTATCTTTCGTCCAACTATAAAAAAAAGGCAGGAGTAGCAATTTTAATCAAAGAATCCATAAAATTTGAAGAAATTGAGCTTATCAAAGATAATGAAGGCAGATATATCATCTTGATTTGTAAGATTAATCAAGCTATGTATACACTCGCGAATGTATACGCCCCCAACAATGGTCAGATAACTTTTCTCAGACGTTTCTTCAATTCTGTATACGAAAACCAAAAAGGTATACTCCTAATATTTGGTGACTTCAACGCCACTTCCAATCCCCTTCTTAACTCTTCAAATAAAACAATAAATATTAACACACAACTAGATCCCCTCCTCCAAAAATAAGAACTTTATGATGCATTCAGGTGCTTAAATACCTCCTCTATCGAATTTTCCCACTACTCAAACGTACACAAGTCATTCTCTAGAATTGACCTGGTACTAGCTGACATCCACTCACTACAAAAAATCAAATCCATAACTATACTCCCGAGAACGTGGTGTAATCACTCCCCCGTTAGCTTTGAGACAACCAACATTCCCCCCTTTAATAACCATTTTCCATGGAGAGCCAACTCATATTTGTTCACCCACCCTCAATACAAAGTAGAAATACAGGAAGCGCTCTAATTTTACTTCAAAGAAAACGACACTTCTGAAGTTTCTATATTCATCATATGGTCAGCCCATAAGACAGTCATAAGAGGGACTTTAATGCACCTAAACTCTAAACACAAAAAAGTCCTACAAGCCAACACTAAACGCCTAATCAAGCAAATTACCAATTTGGAGACAGACCTCATCTCTTACCCCTTCTGGTGGTTTACACACACCAATCATTGTATCCAATATCTGAACCAATCTCTGGTTGCAGTGAAATCATGGACAGATTGCTCCATGTTGTACACAGCCACAAAATGGAACTATGTGTCCATGATTTCACTGCAACCAGAGATCTGTTCAGATATTGGATACAATGATTGGTGTGTGTAAACCACCATCAGAAGAAAAACATAAAGAGCTTCTCAAACTCTGGGTACAACTCAGATCCATTCTCACATCTGAATACGATAAAATCGCTCGTATTTCTAAATCTAACTTCTACTCTAGCATGAACAAACCCTCCAAAATATTTGCAAATCTAATAAAAATCCGCAGATCAAGAACTAATATTTATCAAATCAAAAATAAGTACAACCACATTACAAAATCCCCTTTATGGTACCTTTACACGCCGCTACCGAAGGTTAGAAACCACGGGTGTCGCACGTGCACGCGCGCGTTTCAACGGTTCCTAACGGTACCTGATACCGCAATTACACGCCGCTACAAGGTGCCCTACAGTAGGTATTTTCGATCCCCGGAAGTACTGACGGGTGCCGCAGGTTACCTTCTGTGGAGCACCTTCCCTGATTTACATGCCGCTACCACAAGGCAATATGGAAGGACCTGGGGCAGCAGGGACAACACATAGGCGTACCAGGGTTGTGGATTACGAGACGCTCGTACGGTGATTGGACAAAGCAAGAACATCATGATTGGCCAGCCAGCGCAGGGAGGCTGGCTAATACATGATGCTATAGAAAATATGTAGTGACTGGTCAGCTCGTTAAATATGCCGCCCTGTACAGGGACAGCCAATGGGTACACAGTACTCCCCACCAATGATAGCTGGGGCGTGGTATACATGACGCTTTAGCACGCCCCAGGTAACTCAAATACCGTACCTGTGCCCCGATTACACGCCGCTACCATACGGTTTATACCTGTTTGTTTTTCAGCAAGGTTGAAAGACAGGTGTCCACAGAGACAGGACGGTGCTACCTGAATTACACGCCGCTACCTCGCGATGTTTTGAAGGTACAAGCTACAATTGTCTCCAACACCCGGTGGTTTCTAACCTTCGGTAGCGGCGTGTAAAGGTACCATTAGAGATATCAAATGCATTTGTAGACTTTTACAAAAATGTATATAATCTTAAGGCCACATTACACACACAGGTATATTGGTCACAGATCTCTGGTTGCAGTGAAATCATGGACACATTGTTCCATTGTACACAGCCACAAAATAGAGTAATGTGTCCATGATTTCACTGCAACCAGAGATCTGTGACCAATATATCTGTGTGTGTAATGTGGTCTTTAGAGATGACCAATCAGAACCCCAACCATCACCACAAAACATCAAATCCTTCCTAGATTCCATTAAACTCCCGACCCTTTCAGAAGAAGTCCTCTCTGGATTAACCAACCATATACTGAGCAAGAAATAATCAAACAAATCATCAACACAGTCAAAAAATGCAAGTCCTCGGGTCCTGACGGCCTCCAAAATGAATACTTCACAACCTATGAAAATACCCTAACACCTTACATCACAAAACTAATTAATTCCATAACTAACAAGGACCACGCAATCCCACAAGAAATGCTCCAAGCAATAATATCGGTGATCCCTAAAAATAAGGGGGACAAAGACCTTGTGTCAAACTATCGACCTATATCCCTCCTTAACACAGACATAAAAATCATCTCCAAAGCGATCAACTCCAGAATCAAAAAAATCATTCCAGATTTATTCCACGGGGACCAGGTGGGATTTATACAAAGAAGAAACTCAACTGATGCAACGAGGAAACTTCTCAATCTAATATCCCATGCCGAACTCTCAGGATCTCCAATGATAGTGGTCTCTGTCGATGTCGAAAAGGATACCTATTTGAAGTTCTGCAAAAATTTGGATTCCAAGGCCAAATTCTAAATGCCATTCAAGCCCTTTACACCAAGCCCTCAGTAAGACTCCTTACCAATAATCATCAATCAGATCCCTTCCTACTCACTAATGGTACAAGACAGGGATGCCCCCTCTCACCTTCTCTATTCAACTTATTTATTGAGCCACTGGCGGAAAAAATTTGAGCAAACTCCCTAATTAAAGGTATCCCTCTTTGCCAAAATATCTATAAAATTAGTCCCTTCACAGACGATATTATATTAACTCTTACAGACCCAATATCATCAAACTTCAAACGCTAATCAATTAATTCACAACTATTTCCCACTAGAAAATTAATATTACCAAAACTCAAGTTCTAAGTTACAACCTATCGCCACAAACCCTCAAAGACCTTAGACAGGATAATGATTTGACCTGGACGAATGAAACCCTAAGCTACTTAGGAATTATAGTAACCAAACCCATCTCTAAACTATACGAAACAAACCTGGAAGCGATTTATAAAACTGTCCAATTAGACCTGAGTCATATCTCCAAAACAGAATTATCATGGTTAAGGAAAATAGAATCCTACAAACTCTTCATCCTGCCCAAAATCCTCTACATATTTCGGTCCATTCCCCTTCATGCTAACCAAACCTGGTGTAAACAAAATCCAAACACAACTATCTGCCTTCATATGGGTGGGGGGGGGAAACCAGGAGTATCACTCATCACTCTTGAGAAAGGCAGATTAAATGGGGGGCTCGCCCTACCCAATATCTCCGCATATTACCATTCTGCCTTAATTAAACACAGCCAAAAATGGTGGGACACAGAAGACAAACCGAGGTGGGTACAACTAGAAGAAGCAGCCTACCCCAAGAAAAATCTTAAATGGGTTCTACTCTCTTACTTATGTGATAAAGCAAGAAAACTACCCAAGGAGCCCAGACTCAAAGGAACCATACGTTCCTGGAGATCCTTGGTCGCAAAATCATCCATCTCCCATCCTACTTCTTTTTCACGTTGGATCCCAGTAGAGCTTTTTCCATTACTCTCGGCGGACATTGATAAATCCAAACTTGGATCAACTGCGGAATCAAGAATTTCTCAGACATACTAGATGAAGAATTACACCTTCTGCCCTTCCCACTTCTTAAAGCTAAATTTAAGTTGCCAAATAAAGAACTCCTAAGCTGGAACAGAGTCAATCGTATACTCTCCAGGAGTAACGAGAACTTTGGCTTACCACAAAATATTACTCAAGTATTTCGTGTTGGTCAATCCAAGATCTTCTGGTCACTTAAAAGCATATATAAGGTTCTCCACCTTAATTGAATTCTCCCTGCTTGGAGGCATGGAGCAAAGAAGTCCAAATCCCTCTCCCCACCAACTTAATTAAAGACACTATCAAAACTGTCTACAAGAATCTCTATTGCTCCACATTGATCGAGTCATACTAGGTGGTACTTCACTCCCACCAGACTCCACCAATTCTCATGTGAACTATCTCCACTATGCTGGAGGAATTGCGGAAACCCAGATACGATGATACACACCTTCCGGGAATGTCCCGTATTGTGTACTATTTGGAGAGAAGTGCACCTCCTGATCAATGATATCATCAACCTTAATGTGAACCTAACTCCTGAGCTAGCATTGTTTAGAGCTCTTATTGTCCACATATTACTAACGTCCAAGAACTGCATTGCTGCACGATGGAGAGACCCCAGTCCTCCTACACTCGACGCCTTAATTGGAACTATTGCAACGCATAATTCGTATGAACTATCCTTCTCTTTGAGGCATAACCTCCAGAGAAAATATAATACGTAATGGACATTTTGGAACCACTTCTTTTTCCCTCAAGATTCACAAACGATGTCCTCCTGAAATCTAACCTTTATTCTATCAATTCAGTCGCACATCTGAAGAACTAGATAAGCGCCTTCCTTGACGCATCCCTATTTCTCTCCCCCCCTTTGTTTTCCTCTTTGCTCTCACACGTTAAATATAAAATGTAAATAAACTACAACAATTCATTCAGATTTAAGAAGTAAATGTACGTAATTTACCTATTTCTCAAGAAGAATGTTTCTCATATGCTTTTGTGATTAATACGAATGTTACATTTATGTTGTCATATACAAAATTAATAAAATTATTGAACAAGAAAGTGGAGTAGGCTTGGTGTTCGAGCTGCAAGTGGGGTAGGTGCTACTACTAATGTTACTGAAAGCTGTACTGACCAAACGTTGGCTCATCATATCCCAAACAAAACGACAACTTTTGTTACTAGATAGCCACCTCTAGTTTCTTTGTTTGCCAGCAGCAGAGTGATACAAGTTGTGGATGAGACCCAGAAAGAGTTTTTGCTACAGCTCATGGCAAGTGCTACATCAAATGGCCTGTCTCCCTGTTCCTTCACCTCAACATCACAAACAGTACAGTACTCAGATGTAGCTCCCCAATTACCCATGTGTCAACCCCTGTCAAAAATCTCCAACTGCATAACTGATTTGGGGAAACACAACTGGGCGATTCGGCAGAGATCTGCTCCAAAGATTCACATACCCCAGAGGAGGAAAGCATCTGCACTGATGAACAATATCTTTTGGAGTTGGATTTGGGGACAGACGAAGTACGGTCCCAGCAGAATTCAGACCCATGTTACCTGAAGTTAACCCCCAGGGGTGGAGGTAATGATGATGATACCTGAGGAGGGCATGGACTGTACTGTATATGTCAGGAAGAGGAGGAGGGTGGCTGTTATGGTAAGGAATGGGACAACAGGGAGGATGATGATGAGGTTCTTGATCCCACTTGGAATCAACCCTAAATCAGGCAGTTAAGCAGTTCAGCAGAGGAGGTGGAGTAGGAGGAAGAATAGGAGGTTATGTTGTGTCTTCCCGCACAGAGACTGAGAGTTGCAAGCATGATAAGCACTGCAACCTCAGCCACAAATCTGGGTCTGGACAGCTTCAGTCTCAGGTCTACAGTCTTCCAAAGCGGCAAGGGTTGTCTAACCTGGGCCTTATTTGACACTATAAAAGATAACCAAACTCACGTTATGTGCCAAGTATGTAAAAAAACCTTCAGTAGAGGCAAAAGAACAACAATTTGACTACTACATGCATGAACTGCCACATGGCCCAACACTATATTTTGCTCTGGGAAATTACTGCGCTAAAACTGTGCCTAGCAGGCCTCATTAAACACTGCCCAACACATTAACCGCATATGCTGCTTCTTCCTCTTCCATCACTGTGGCAAGTGTTGTCCCACAGGTGTCCAGCAGCAGAACCTCCACTTGTTTATTCACTACAGTCATGGTGAGTGACATCTCCTCAGCTGTTACAGAAGTGGACACACCTGCTGGTTTTGACCGATTTCAGACACAGAACACACCACTTGTTTGTTAAACCACCATAATACTCTACCTGCACCTCAATCACAGTGAAGCAGTTTGTCAGGTACACCCTACTCCACCCTCTCTCAGTGCAGCAGCCAGCCCTCAGTCTCGCAGTTATGGTCACGCAAAAGAGCTTGAAGTTGACCATATCCAAATGTTGGCCACAGAAATACTGCATTTCTGCCTGGTGGATAGAAGCGGTTTCTGAAACCTGATGGCCATCACAGCCCACAGTATCCGTTGCCCAGTCACTATTACTTCTCAAAAAAAGCTGTGCTTGCAGTACACCAGCATGTCACAGACAACATCACCTGTTCCTTGAGAAATGCTGTGTGACAGGGTGCATATCACCACTGACACCTAGACAAGAAAACATGGCCAGAAGCATTCATCTCGCTCACTGGTCACCAGGTGACTCTGGTGACAACTCTCCAATTCTTGAAATCCACAAGACTTTGGGACAATCCTATGCCTTTACCTCCTCCACCTCTTCTAGGGCCTCCAACTGTGCCCTCGACCTCTCCCTTATGTTGCTGTAGTTCAGACAGAATTCACCCGACCTCCGTACTGCGCTGACAGGGTTCTCCGCCATCATGCAGAGTTTAAATTAATCACGCCCATCCTTAAAAAACCCTCCCTCGACCCTACGTCTGTCGCCAACTATCGCCCCATATCTCTTCTCCCATTCGCCTCTAACCTACTCGAACAGCACGTCCACTCTGAACTGTCCTCTCACCTCTCCTCCTGCTCCCACTTCGACCGCCTACAGTCCGGCTTCCGACCCCTCCACTCCACCAAAACAGCCCTGACCAAAGTCACCAACGACCTACTTGCCGCCAAGAACAAACGCCACTACTCCATCCTCCTCGACCTGTCCGCCGCCTTCGACACGGTTGACCACTCCCTTCTTCTCCGGATCCTGGAACCCCTCGGCATCACCCACCTTGCCCTCTCTTGGATCTCATCATACCTAGCAGACCGGACCTTCAGTGTCTCCCACTCCCACACCTCCTCCTCGCCCTACTCCCTTTCTGTCGGAGTCCCCCAAGGTTCGGTCCTGGGACCACTTCTTTTCTCCATATACACTCTCGGCCTAGGGCAACTCATTGAGTCCCACGGCCTTCAGTACCACCTCTACGCCGACGACACCAAAATCTACTTGTCCGGCCCCAACATCACCTCCCTACTTTCCAAAATCCCACAATGCCTTTCAGCCATCTCATCCTTTTTCTCTGCTCGCTTCCTTAAACTCAACATGGACAAAACTGAATTCATAGTCTTCCCCCAAAGAAATTCCCCCCTACTTCCCAACCTATCCCTCTGTGTCAATGACTGCGCCATCTCCCAATCTCCCAAGCCAAGTGCCTCGTGGTAATCCTTGACTCCTCCCTATCCTTCAAGCCCCACATCGAAGCCATCTCCACATCCCTCCGGCTCCAGCTTAGAAACATCTCACGGATCCGCTCCTTCCTTATCCACGACACAGCTAAAACACTTATTCATGCCCTCATCATCTCCCGCCTTGCCTACTGCAACCTCCTTCTCACTGGCCTCCCATCCAACGTCCTCACACCTCTCCAATCTATCCTCAATTCCGCTGCCCGACTAATCCATCTGTCCCCCCGCTACTCCCCTGTCTCCCCCCTCTGCCAAACCCTTCACTGGCTCCCCGCCTCCAAGAGATCCCACTCCAAAACACTAACCATGGCATAAAAGCGATACACAACCTGTCCCCACCATACATCTCTGCCCTGGTCTCCCGATACCTACCCTCACGCAACCTCCGTTCCTCCCAAGAACTCCTCCTCTGCTCCCCCCTCATCTCCTCCTCGCACAACCACGTTCAGGACTTCGCCCGGGCATCTGCCATACTCTGGAACTCCCTGCCCCAACACGTCAGACACTCTCCGACCCTGAGAAGCTTCAAGTGTCACCTGAAGACTCACCTATTCCGTCAAGCCTACAACCTGCCATGAGACCCAGGCGACCGCCCCGTAACTGACACTCCCCCAGCCTACTGTATCCCGCCCCTCGTAGACTGTGAGCCCTTGTGGACAGGGTCCTCTCCCCTCCTGTATCTATATGTCCTGATTGTCTAGAGTTATTGTAATTGTGCTTGTCTCCCCTATCCTTATGTAAAGCACCATGGAACCTAATGGCACTATATAAATAAATAATAATAATAATAAAATTAAAATGTCTTGGAGATGTGAGTCACACAAATAAAAAGTTGTGGATATCTATGCAGGCTGACTGATACCGCTATACCTGGAGCCACGGAAGGCCATGTGCAATAACAGTGCAAACCTGGTGGCGGCTCTACATCAGGACATACTTACGCATGTACCTTGCATGGGTCATGACCTCAACCTGGTTCTACAGCAATTCCTGCAACAATATCCAGGATATTGATGCAGGGATTGCTGGACAACTGGGTTGAGGACGTGACCCATGTAAGGTACATGTGTAAGTTTGAACAGGTGTAGGGAGGCCACCAAGTTGCACAAGGCATGGTCGCTGTGTGCTCACTTCCACCGTTTTCTCCCCATGGCTCATCAACTATCACCACTACAGAGGTCTTTCGGACAACTGGTTAACTGTTTGACATGCAATGTGACGACTCGGTGGAATTCCACTCTGCACATGTTGCAGCAACTGTGGCAGCAGTGACAGGCCCTGGCATAGTATGTAATGACATGTACAGTGACTCAAAGATAGCTAAATATGGTGCAAAAGATGCTTGTGTGGCGCTCCACGTAGTCAGGCATCACTGTGGGGTATTGCACTCGTAAAAGAAGTGTAATTTCCCCAGCTGCAAGTGGATCCTAGGTTGGTGGGTGAAACCCATTCCCACACTCCCACATTAGAATAGGAGTGGGAGGTTACCCGGGAGGGAGATATATTCACCTCTAGGGGGAATAAAGGAGGTCAGTCAGTAGGACAGAATAGTCAGACAATGGACGTCTGAGAGTCGGGACAGTCGGAGAAGAGGAGAAAGAGTGTGGAGCGAGGTGGAAGGTTTACCCGGACGGCTCTATGCTGATCCGGAGGAAAGGAGAGAGAGGATCCTGAGGGGATCCTAGAAGAGGGCGCCCGACATGCAGAGTCTGGGCCCTAGAAAGAAAAGGGGGAACCCCAGCGTGGAGCGACCATACTCCAGGGAATTCCCCAGTCCACCACAGGAACGCCGGGCCTGAGGAAACGGCCAGAGTCTACCTCTGCAGTTGTCAACCGGCTGCTGTGGTTTTTTTATCAGCTGCGGCACCCTGCCAGATGGAGTGGTCTGCCTGCTTCCTCACCACGAGGGAGGGGAGCCCCAAGCCTACCTACACAGAGCCCTTGGGTATAGATCCATCCTAGGCGGGGAAGAAAGGACACAGGCTCGTCAACTAAGGTTTACCACGGGTTCCACCATACCACCTGGCATCCACTTGCACCCACCGTAGAGCTACATGTTTGAGTACCATCATGCTGAAATGTGGACTCTGTATTTTGCTGCTGAATGTTTACAGTAAAGTACCCGGGAGAAAGTGACTTTATCTTTGTGTGGTTATCTCCATCAACCTGTTTATTTACAGGAACGCTGCCACGGAAGACCAGCTCTACCTGTAGGGAGCTTTGCCATCTCAGCCGCATTACTATCGACCTCCGGAGGACTGTGGCGGCGCTGGTGACCCATCTCCAGGTACTACAGTTGGCTTCACATGACAAACTCTAATCCCCTGTACATACACCCCTTATTGAAGTGTCACCCAGGCCACGCGCTCAGGCGCTGCCACCCGTCACATCCCCCGTGAGAGCAATCACTGAGCCTGATACCGGAGTACCCCAGGGCCTGGGGCTCGACATATATTTCTGGCCCCACGAACAGGATCTCATGCCCGGTATTACTGGGTAATGTGTGCCTTGGCTATTGAAAAGAACTTTTCCCGCCATTGCTTGGTGCCAAAAATGGGTTCCCGCCATCACTGCAGGAGGACCCAAGATGGCCATGTACTAAACACCATATGTAGGCCCGGGGTGTGCCTCAGCCCCTTGAAGAAGGAGGGCCAAGACAGAGGCACCAAAAAGTGTGGCCGCCCCGATTGCCATCAATCAATCAGGGGGGCGGCCCACAGGAAGTTCTCCGGGAGTGGCTGCCAATATAGAGACAAACCGGAAGAAACGGACAGAACGACCAAGGTTCCTTTATACCGGCAGCATGGCGGCACCCCGTTGGAGATATAGTGAGCGATGTCGAGGAACATGCCAGAGCCACACAAGGAGACCCGGCAGCGGCGTCCTTCTTAACACTAGAGGGGGATGCCGACTACTGGAGAAACGCATTTGGATGCCTCCGCCAGGACATGGAGGAAACCCTGGCATGTGTGTGCTGAAGGTGGAGCGCAGAGAGGGCCTGTGAGCTGACGTCGATGAGAGAAGACCGAGAAGCGTGAGAGCCAGCGGTAGCAGTGCAGGCAGTCGTGGAGTACCATGCCTCATTACCACCCGTACCGCCACCCGTCCAGACCCGGGATGCAGGGACCCAGACTAAAACACTGTAACACCACCGTCCCGTACCCACAGCTATCTCTGGCTGGAGCCAGCGTGACCGTCCCCTACAGAAACAGACATTATTACTGAAGTTGAGGAAGAGGAAGACGAGTCTGACTTTGAGTAACCGGAGGACGTAGAAGGAGCCTCAAGAGGGAGCACCCAGAAGCTACATAGTGGTCCGCATGGCAGCGGCAGTGGCAGTGGCAAAGTACCCCTACCATCGTGAGCACAGCGGAGACCAGAGCGTCGTCCAGAGATCCAACAGGCAATTCACCACCACCAGAGTACCAGTCGTCCTTGATCCAGCGAGATCAGGTAGCAAGGCAACGACGCAGAGAGGAATGGTTCCAAAAAGAGCAAGCTACACAGCGACTTTGAGATGAAGCACGAGCACAACCCCCCTTTCATTGGAGTTGCGCCGCCAAGGAACTGTAGTTTCTGTTTACCACGACGAAGGATGGGGATTCCAGCGTGAACCCGGACTTCAAGAGGACATATTTTTTGCTCAAAGAGACGTTGACACCTGGATCGAGATCTGTACCGAGGTGAGCAGGTTATACTTGAGCAGTACCCAGGCCCCTTAATCTGGTTCGCTATCAAAATATCCCGTCAACAATAAGACTCCCATAGTAGAGGCTTGAAGTGTATATAGCCCCTCCTTTTTCAGTCACCTACCGCTTTATTTTTCCCTTTTTGCATCCCTGAATAATGAACAGTACCCTGTGTGTTTTAAACCCTGAAGATCCAGAGGCTTTTATTTTGAACTCTCCCCTTTGTTGATGATGTATGATACAAATATAGCGGTCCGGCGGTGATAACTTATACTGGACTGTGCTGGACAATACGTTACCGCACTGTTGGTTCCGGTCCCCGTTGGGCCAAGTAAGATTATGTTTTTATGCAGATAGTCAAAGCCAGAGAGTAATAACTTTGCCAACAATATCTCTTGGTCAAGGACAACAAAAAACTGGAAATATAACAAGTCCCAAAAGTCATTTTTTGGCCAAAATGCCAAGTAAGGAACAGGTTACTGTCTCACAGACCCACCAACATGCCTTTAGGAAGGCAACTGGGCATGTGTATCTGCTTTTTTTATCCATTTCCTGAATGGCTGGCACAGTTTCTGAAAGTGCTCTGCTGCTGGTGAGTCTCTAGGCGCATTCTCCACAACCACCTGCCCCCAATAAACTCCAACATTGCCACAGCTGGAGAGGTTGACGGAGGAACTAGGGGACGATCACCCCCTCTAAGACAGACAGGAGCAGGACCATCTTTGAGGACATCTACATGTCCTATGGGTTTGGGTGTATCTGGCTGGCAAACCAAGACAGACTTTGGCAACACCTAAACTAACTTCTATTCAGGTCAGCCTCCTCCTGCCCCTTCTGAAATTGGACGGTAGTGCCAACCCGATGTACGCCAACTGCAAACCATCCCTTATGCCCAGTACCTTCATGAATGTGATCTCATCCCTGACAAAGATGGTACGTAATCTTTGAGTAAGATTGTCACGCTGCAGAGATGTGCGGTTGATATACCAATGTTTAGTACCATGTTCCACTAGGAACCCATACCCCTTTTCCTGTTTGAATAGCATCACCTTGCTTTTCTTGCATTGGTCGAGGAAGTCATTAGTCTTAGGCCCATGCAGCCAG
This sequence comes from Allobates femoralis, assembly GCA_033576535.1. NCBI lineage: Eukaryota > Metazoa > Chordata > Amphibia > Anura > Aromobatidae > Allobates > Allobates femoralis. The sequence goes on along the minus strand of JARQOC010000001.1, from coordinate 522,745,261 downwards.
TCCCAGGCGATGGCATCTTCATGTTGAATCTCCTCAACAAATGAATAGAAGAACAGGATGGTTGATGCCTTCTTGGATAGGTGCTAGGAGGCATTGGCATTGCCCCAGTTGAATGTCTCTGAAGGTGGTGAGGGTGATCCATACAGCTGGGAAGCATTGCCTTATAGGTGCTTCTCTTCCTCGAGCTCCCCTTAAAGATCCTGGTCCCGTTGGTCTTGGGGTATGGGATCTAGTAGCTGACTCTGCGACACCAGCTGCAGCTGGAATCTAGTCAGACATACTGCCAGATCCGCTGCAGTCTGACATGTGCTGCTTCCAGTCCTGCATATCATAGGGTAAAAGTCACCTGACTTCTGGGACTCGCTCCTCAGGTCCGCAGCTTGCATCGGATCAAAGAAATGGATCCGCACCTCATTACAGATGATGCCCAAATTGGAAGTGCAGGGAGCTCAAATTGACAAAGGTCTCACTCTCAATCTCTTCTCCATGATGCCACTCGGGGTCTGGTTCTGCCCACCCATCTTCTGCGCCTATGGGTGGTTAGGTAGTCCTCTGAGTTAAGGTCAACCATGCTATTCAGTGGTCTACTGGGCACTGGGCAATGCAGGAATGCCAGGAGGACAACTGGAATATGCATTATACATGAAATATGAGCCACAATGAGGACGGTGTTGCAAATGTATGTAAAGCGCTATGGAATTAATAGCGCAATATAAATGAATACATATTATTATTGGTAGTATTATGATTATTATTACATTAAATGCACATTTTTAAGATGCAATAGCCATATTATGGGGTTTCACCAGTGTGAACAGACCTATAAGATCATGATGTGAAGCATGTAATAGCCATATGCTATTTTTTATATATTGCTTTCACATAAGTATAGAACCGATGACCACGCATGCTGGTGACCACTTTGCAATGATAAAGCTTTGCTCGCCAATAAAAAAAATAAAATAATAATAATAATACAAAATTTTTAAAGAATTCCCTTAAAAATATGAAGTTCTCTTAAACTGAGGTTTTATAGACATTGTAAGCTTCTTGGACTTCCCAGCTGCTCCCGCACCTGGCACAGTTTCGTAAATTCAGACCCTGCAGGTGTCAAAACACATGCAAACTCCAGAAAGCTTAAAAAAATTCCCAAAAAATTCTACAGCTTAATATAAGCCAGTAGACCCAATAACTAGGGGCGCTCCTGACCATAGGTTACTGTAGTCCCCAGCCAATGGGTCTTCCAGAGAGCATTTTAAACCCAAATAAACAGGTAAAGTTTTAGAGCCATTTTCAATTTTAAACTTTTTCCCAAACTTAGTTGGATTTACCTACTTTTGGGGAAAGTGTTTGGGTTTCCGATCACCGAACTGAATCAGCCATGTTCATGCTGAGTTTGACACTGACGAACATGTTCGAAAACGTTCACTTATCTCTGACCACAACCACTGTACCAGGACTGATATTGCCATTCTACCATGTCTTCACCAGTGCTCTGCAAACCATACTGTATATGTGTACGGTGTACAATTTCTCAGCACTCACCAGTGACAGTCTTCCTTATTGTTGTCATTTATTTTCCCTTTTCTTTTCCATTTAGTCTAGACCACCATGATCAAGTCTTCCATCCATAACATGTCATCTTTGGCTTACTACATTTCCAGGACCCTCCTCACATTCCTTGGCTCTACACAAGCCATTAGTGCTATTAACAGTGCCCTAGATAGTAACAATTCCTCTTTTGTGCCCCATAGCGTACTGGTATCCTCCTATTGTGCCCCACAGCATGCCTACTCTGTGCCCTTACACAGTAACTTTGTCACCTTGAAGCTCTACAGTGCCATACAGTAATAGGGATATGTATTGTGACACTAACACATTTATTTTGCCCCAACTAAAGCTTCATATTGTTCTCACTCACTATGATATCCCTTTCATGACCCCATAGAGTATTATGTCCTAACAAAGTAGGATGCACCCACATGGTATGATGACTCCACAGCACTCCACAGAACAAGATGCCTGCCACATCCCCATATTGTATGATGGTGCATCACAGCCACCCCACACAGTACAATGTCCACCAAATCCACCCCACACAATACAATGGTTTCTCCACAGCCATTCCACACAGTATAATGATGGTTCCACCACAATCCACCATACAATTTTATGGCCCACAACAGCCACTCAACTCAGTATGATGATCCCCCCACAATCATTGAACATTATGATGATCCATCATAGCCACACCACAATATGATGGTCCTCCTAGATCTACTCCACCAGAGTGTTTCATACAGTATGATGATTTCCCACACAATATGATGGTCCCCCAATGCCCACCATATACTATATTTCCCTCCACTGCCCCAATACAGTATGATGGTCCTTGACACAGCTAGTTATACAGTATGATTGTCTCCATACAGCCCCAGTATAGTATGATAGTCCCTCACAAAGCTCTTCATATAATATGACAGCACCCCCCCCCTTCCTAAAAAAACCCCAACAACCTTATACTTGCCTAATTCAGGTTCCCAATCCTGTTCAGTCTCCATCTTCTCTTTCAAAGTGAGTGGATGCGGGCAGTGTGATGCAGTGATGTTATCGCATTATCCAACATCTCACGGTGCTGGCCTCCGGCAGGTTACAGACTTTATTTCACCTCTTACTATATATTCTGTCACAATTGTCAACCGAATCATCATTGTGGAAATGCCAATACTGTTAACGATGTAGCAGACAATGAAGCCTATGGCCGAACCAGCTCATCTGATATTTGCTCGATAGTCCTGCTCATGTGCATCAGAATAATGATATTCCATTATATTTCTACGTATACTTTGTATATTGTTTAATTTATGGAATTTTACCATTGTATATGTTTTTTTTTTTTTCACTACATTTCCCTATATAGTTAGGGGATGACCTTAAGAAAAAAATGTGTGAACGATTAACTTTTGCCCTGAACTTGTCTTCGCTATAGATTTCTTTTCTCAACATTTTCAATGTATTTTTGATTGCCACGTTCGAGACAGAAGATGGATGTGTTCATTTAGATCTCCACCTTCCAGGTTGTGTTTTGTTGTTTTTGACTCATGTGGAACAGTCAGTCAACGTTGTGTTTGTGTTCTGCTTGCAGTGTAAGGTAAATCACCGGTACCATCAGTAATGCCTGATTTGAAAGCAATCTACAGAACAGCCTTATTATGTAACTATGAAAAGTACTTGGTCTCTTACCAAAGTATTTCTCTTTCCCACTTCAATCATGTTCTCATTTCCCCCGTGACATATCCCACATTTCTTGCATCTAATGAGTGGTTATTAGCCTCCTAAACCATTTAGCAACGTCACAACATCCAGCCACCAAATAAACACTCTCTTAAAGTGTTAACATAATTCTAGCACTTACATGGTGGTCATTTCAGTGTAGATATCTTTATTAATAGTGCACTTGTTAAACTCCAAGTCATCTAACACAAATATCCCAACCAAGCAAGATTCTTGCCCAAAATGTATGGCATTAGCCAATCTTTATATGCAACATTTTGCAATGCAGCTGGTTGAAATGTATTGATTGTGGCGAGGAACCACAGTCATCACTGTCCAACTTGTTGACAGAATCTATCTGAAATGGGAACAAGCCTAAAGCCCCCGTCACAGCAGGCGATGGGGCTGGGGATGTCGGCGGCGACTGGTGGGTGCGCGCACGTTTTTGGCGCCCTGCCAGCATCGCCATCCCCCGTTTACACGGGGCGACACCTCCAGCCCCGCGCCGGCGAGCTATCAGGCGGCATCGCCGCTGGGGTGTCTGGAAACCCCAGCGGCGATGCAGGACAATGCGTTCCTGACAGGTCGCCGGCGCCCAGTTACATGGGGCGATGTACACATCGTCCCATGATGATCGCCTGGTTTCTAGGCACTGCTCTGAAACCCGGCGATTGCCCGGCACCACCAACATCGCCCCTTTACATGAGGCGACATAGGGGCGATGTCGCCACCGATAGGTCACGCCCTACGAAGCCTCTGTATTGGGCGGCGATGTCGCCCCGTGTAACGGGGCTTAAGGGTATGTGCTCACGGTCCGGAGGAGCTGCGTCTTGGACGTAGCTCCTCCGGACCTGAGTGAACCCACAGGTGGCCGCAGGGAGACTGCAGCTGCCCTATACTCAACCTTTGGCAGCAAGTGTGGGGCAGCTTCTCCCTGTACTCACCCAATGGGAGCCTCTTTCCGACTTCGCAGCATGAAATGAACATGCTGTGGGGATGCGGAGGAGCGGACACCCGCACCGCAGCAAAAAGAACGCTGTGGTCGGGAACAGCATAGTGAGGATGGGATTGGCACACATCCACTATGCTGTTACTGTGCTACGCAGCATTTTAGATGCAGCGGCAAGACGCTGCTTCCAAAATGCTGCATATCCTTACCGTGAGTATGCAGCCTTACAGTCTATGTTCCCACCAAATTAAGAAGCCCTGCCCCACAACTCCTGGCTATCCTGTTGTGCCCCATAATGCCTCCTTGGGCTGCAATCCCACCATTATAATAAAGAGCAACACAAATCTTCAAAAACCTTTAAAACTTGTTTTCTTTCAAGAAAGGCAACCAGGCACTCTTGAAATTACTGAAAGGTGTTGTGCCATGAACAATTCTACATTTTAATGATTAGATCTTAGAATAAAAATAAATTCCACAATCGGATGTGTTGAAAAAAAAAGTTCCAGTCCCGAGATATTTTTATATATGTGCCCCTGTGTAATGTATGTGTCCAATCATGCAGGAACTGGTCGGATATATCACAGCTCCTGGGCAGGAGAGGAAGTAACAGAGTATACAGACATTACAGCTGGGAATGAAGCTGTGATGAAAAACAAGTTTTTATACAGGCAATGAAATGTTTTTCATTACAGAAAGAAAAATATTAATAAGTGGTTCATACCTTTAAATGTCTAACTGAAAATGAATATAGTAACATTGACATAATACATGCACATTTTTAAACACAGTAATTTTGAATGTAACAAAACAAAATAACAGAAAAAATATTATTTTTAAAATGGAATGGTGAAAAAAATGGAAGTCTTCCATTGTTACTCATTTTGTGGTAAAGTTGACCTGGCAGCCTAATTCTTTAAATTTGTATGATTACTGGCATTTACCGCGATTCTAAATTTATATTATTGTATGTTTTGAACACAAAAATGCAAACGCAAATTAAAATTTAGTAAATTTTTCTACTTTCTGAGACCCAAATCTTTTTAAATTTTTCTGTTGATGGACATTTACAAGGACATGCTATTTTATAGTGTGAACTGTGCTTTGTATTGATATATTGATGCTATTTTATGGTTCATACATCTTTTGATTGCTTTATATTCAATTTCTTTGTTTTAGAGATGCAAAATGACTGAAATATATCAATTCTGTCATCATTATTATTATTACTTTTTTGACATTCACTGTTTTTTAAATCGTTTATTAGTTTACTCTCATGAAATGTAACTATGCTATTGCTTGACTGCAAGTATAATACATTTCTGCATTGAAGTGTATTATACACTTACAATTTGTCCTCATGGTTCAAAAAATTACAAAGGTGATGGACAGAGGGATCCTCAATTGACCCCTGGCTGTCAATGCAACTCAACAATTTTACCTATGGGTTGTGAGAGTTGCCCCCTCAGTCCAATTGTTTGGATGCTTCAGTTGCTATTAATTGCTACTTTCTAAGGGGTCAATTAAGGTCCCCTTTTAGAACCTCCACAACTGTTCCCTTTGTTCAGTATTTGCTGCACCATTGATGTCACATCAACACAGTGATCTCAGTGCCTCCTCTGGAGGTGTCCACCTAAATGGACAGAGCAACTGTCTGTCACCCTATCAATATGATGTCAGCACCGCAGCCAATTACACAGTAATGGAAACCTGGAGCAGTATCAGAGACTCAGTGCTGGACCAGGAACTGTTATCTTTTTATCAAACTGCAGCCAGAGATGAAGATTTTTAGAAAGGGGACAACTAGGGATGGGCGAATCTACTCGCTAGGACTCGTTACTCAGCGAGTAGTAAGGGACTCGCAGGACTCAGTACTCTGCGAGTTTCCCAGCGTTTACTCGCACGAGTCCAATGCAAATCAATGGCAAACGCTGACAAAACTAGGATTGCCATTGTCTTGCATTAGACTCGGCTACTGTGCCAGTGATAGCAGGGAAACTCGCAAAGTAACTGCTGTTTCTTTGCGAGCCGAGTCCAGCTGTCTTCTCTGTGCAGCTCCAGGGTCCTAGAGCCCGCCTGCTCACAGAGATGATGTAGCAGTGCTGAGATTGTTCTCAGTCTGCTCATTCCCTGTGCATAGACATCTATATCTATGCACAGGGGATGTAGCAGAGAGGACATCGCGTTTTGGACTGCGTCGGACAGAAGAGGATTTTTTTAATTAAAGATGGAGTCCCTAATGGCTTTTTTTTTTATTTCAAATAAAATTTTTTCTCTGTGTTGTGTTTTTTTAACCCTTTATTGGAGATTCTTAGTGGCTGGGTCAAACGTGGCCTGACATTAAGAATCTCGGGCTTAATACCAGCTTGTATAACAAAGCTGGTATTAACCCCTTTATTACCCAGCGTGCCACCGCCACCAGGGCCGCTGGAAGAGCGGGGTTCAGCGCCAGAGGATGGCGCTTCAATGAACGCGCCATCTTCTGGGGCGGCTGCGGGCTGCAATTTGCAGCGGGGGGTGCCCAGAAAGCTTGGGCATCCCTGCGCTGTGGATTCCAGCCCCCAGCTGCTTAGCTGTACCTGGCTAGACATAGAAATTGCGCGGAGCCCCACGCATTTTTTTTTTATTATTTCATGAAATTCATGAAATAATTAAAAAAAGGGCTCCCCTATATTCTTGTATCTGGCCAGGTACAAATAGGCACCTGGGGGTTGGGGGCAGCCCGTCGCTGCCTGCTGGATCCGGCTGGTTCCAGAAATACGGCGAAGCCCACGTGAAATTTTTTTCTGACAAATCCATAAAACAATGTAAATAAAAGGGACTGCATCTTTATTAACCCCTGGACCATGGGCGAGGGGTTAATAAAGATGCAGTCCCTTTTTTAGGATTGTTTTATTGATTTTTCAGAAAAAAAATTACATGGGCTTCACTGTATTTCTGGAACCAGCCGGATCCAGCAGGCAGCGACGGGCTGCCCCCAACCCCCAGGTGCCTATTTGTACCTGGCCAGACACAAGAATATAGGGGAGCCCTTTTTTTTTATAATTTCATGAATTTCATGAAATAATTAAAAAAAAATACGTGGGGCTCCGCGCAATTTCTATGTCTAGCCAGGTACAGCTAAGCAGCTGGGGGCTGGAATCCACAGCGCAGGGATGCCCAAGCTTTCTGGGCACCCCCCGCTGCAAATTGCAGCCCGCAGCCGCCCCAGAAGATGGAGCGTTCATTGAAACGCCATCCTCTGGCGCTGAACCCCGCTCTTCCAGTGGCCCTGGTGGCGGTGGCACGGTGGATAATAAAGAGGTTAGGGCCAGCTTTGTATTATCAGCTGGCCCTAAGCCCGAAATTTATGGCGGTCACACCAATATTAGACATGACCGCCATGAATTTCTATTAAATTGTTTTAAAAAAAACACAACACAGAGAAAATTTTTTATTAGAAATAAAAAAAAAAGCCATTAGGGACTCCATCTTTAATTAAAAAAATCCTCTTCCGTCCGACGCAGTCCAAAACGCGATGTCCTCTCTGCTCATCCCTGTGCATAGATATAGATGTCTATGCACAGGGAATGAGCAGACTGAGAACAATCTCAGCTCTGCTACATCAGGCAGCAGGCGGGCTCTAGGACCCTGGAGCTGCGGCAGCCAGCAAACAGAGCAGACAGGACTCTTATCTGTGCGAGTTTCCCAGCGATTACTTGCAAAGTAAAGGAGTCCAATGCAAATCAATGGCAAAACTAGGATTGCTTCAGGCTGAAGCTTCCGAGACACATCTGTGATTTGTAAATCGCACACTACTCGCTATTACTCGCTTCCCCATTCATTAACATTGGACTCGCTAGACTCGCAACGAGTAGCGAGTCCCGGGCTCGGACTCGCTAGAGTCAAGCGATTCCGAGTAATTTAGGATTCGCCCATCACTAGGGACAACCCCTTTCGATTGGATCATATTTTTGAGGATGTCAGTTGGTAACAAGTCTATTGGATGAAAAAAACAAGACCGCCAACTAATTGTCAACGATATAGTATATAGCAGTTACATTAGACAGTGCTTATACTCCTAATAGGATGTCATTTGCTTTTATTTTTTTTTCTGCCTGTTTACCTAAACTTTAAAATTCCTTGAAGGAAATCTGTCAGGTGATTTTCTACTACAATAATAAATAGTATCTTTAAATAGGGCTTAAGGCCCAGTCACACATAATGACGCACCAGATATCCTGATAAAGATGTGCAGAGATCGCTGGTGCGTCGTTTTCCACATCGCTAGTAAGATGCCAAACAGGTATCTCACCAGTGATGTGAAAAATGACATACCAGCGATCCAGAATTATACCGAGGTCACTGAAAAGTGTCACTCCATAGCATAGCATTGAGATAGTTGGTCATTGTCCCTGTCAAACACAATGATGTAGCACTCCCAGCGGGAGTGCAACGATGTAGAGATGATCCAGAGCAGTATGTAACGATCAACGATCTCAAAGCAGGGGCCAGATCATTGGTGCGTGTCACACAGAACGACATTGCTAACGGGTTCGCTGTTGCGTCACAAAATCTGTGACGTTACAGCGATCTCGTTAGCGATCTCGTTATGTGTGACAGGGCCTTTAGACCTTTCAGGATAAGTAACTTTTATTGCTGTACCTTATCCTATAATCTTGTTTATCAGAGAATTCAGTGTAACATAGTATCTAGTCAAGCATATGTAAGTACAAACTGCATATGCCTTGACCCTCCCCTCCCACCTATCAGTGCTGGCATTAGTAATAGTAAATCAAAACTGAATTTGCATTGCTGCTCCCACCCATACTCCCTCCCACCTCTCAACAGTGGTAGTAAATACACTGAGAGGCGGGTGGGGGGAGCAGAACATATGCAATTTAAATTTACGATAACAGGATAAGGTACAACAATAAAATGTACTGATCCTGAAAGAACTGCTTAAGCCCTATTTAAGGATACTATTAGTATTGTACTATACAATCACCTGATAGATTCCCCTTAGCAACCTATGATGTACATTTTTGTCATAGGTCAGTAAGGAAATCATGCCAGTATCTGCCTATAACTGCAGTTTAATCATTGAAATTATGCTCTTGTTCATCTCTGTTGGCAATATTGAACTGGTGTCATTGCTGATGCATTCAAGACAATGTCTACACAACCAAACATTTTTTATATAAATTAAACATTGTTTTTCATCACTGTATAATGATAAAATTATAAAATTATAATAGATTGGTATCGATATAATCATATGGTACCTTTACACGCCGCTACAGAAGGTAGAAAAAAAAACGGGTTACGGAGACAAATGTATCTTGCACCGTCAAATCAACCAGAGGTAGCGGCGTGTAAACTAGCTTGTTGCTACCCTTCACATTCGGCACCTGTTTCAGAGCAGTGCTCTAAAACAGGTTGATTTCAACCCGATGGTAGCGGCGTCTAAATAAGGTAAGGTAAAGGTTTTTTCGCCCCTGGGGCGTGACACAGCCTCCGGGAAAACGCCCCCTTCAGCAATCATTGGTGGAAGCTCCTGCGTTATAATTGGTTGTCGCTGCATAGGGCGGCATATTTAAGGAGCTGACCAGTCACACTACACAATTGCTCGAGCGTCATGTATTAGTCAGCCTCCTGCGCTGGCTGGCCAATCATGATGCTATTGCTTTGTCCTATCAGCGTACGAACGTCTCGTAATCCACAATTCTGGCATGCCTATGTGTTGTCCCTGCTGCACCAGGTCCTCCCATATTACCTTCTGTAGAGGCGTGTAAATGAGGGACGGTGCTCTACAAAAGGTAACTTGTGGCACCCGGCGGTGCCTCCAGAGATAGATTAAACCTTCTGTAGAGCACCTTGTATCGGCGCGTAAAGGCGGTATCGGGTACCGTTTGCAACCGTTGCTACGTGCTCGTGCACGTGAGACACCCGGTTGTTTCTAACCTTCTGTAGCGGCGTGTAAAGGTACCTATACTGATCTGAAACAGAAACAGAAAAAAAAATAAAAACTGCATAGCACTCACAGACTAATGTGAACCGGTGCCAGCAGGGCTGCTGGATCAAATAACTAGAAAAAAATACTCAGCAGCACTCGGTTGCTACCAATGATGTACATATGCTAATAAGCTATATATATATATGAGAAAAAAGTTAAAAACTTACGTTTTTTCAAAAAACTCAAAATCTTATCTTTTTATTCCAAAGTTCTTGGTGCACACATTGGCCAATGTCTGTTTGCTCGTCGACGAGCAAACAGACATTGACCAATGTGTGCACCAAGAACTTCGGAATAAAAAGATAAGATTTTGAGTTTTTGAAAAAACTTAAGTTTTTAACTTTTTTCTCATATGTATATACGGTAGCTTATTAGCATATGTACATCATTGGTAGCAACCGAGTGCTGCAGAGTATTTTTTTCTAGTTATACTGATCTGAAGATTCATGCTTCGAGGTCATTTTTCAGGCAATGAACAATTTAAAAGCAAAGCCCAAAAAAAATTGACAGAATTTTGTTGTTCTTTACATTTTCACTGCAATTAAAAATTATTTCTGCTTGCCAGAACTTTGTATGGTAGAATGAATGTCATAAAAACCACAACGTATCTAAGAAAAAACAAGTCTTCATGTAGCTACTGTTCATCAAAAAGGAAAAAATATGGTTTTTGGAATAAAAACAAGGAAGGAAAAAAACAAAAGCGCAAATGCTAAAAATTCAGAGATCCTTAAAGGAAAACTGTCAGGACAAAAATCCATATGTAACTGATATCTTTTCTAATTCCTCCCTCTGAACTCTTTCTATTTATGTATTTCTTTTACCTATATTTCCCACCTATCCTTTGTAAACTTCAAATAAAGAGATTCATTCCATCTGTCACTTACAGTGAATGATCCTCTTAGTCCTCTGCTGTACACTCCCTATGCATGAATATGCATGTCACATATTCACACCACATTACTGCACAGGAGATCACTGAGGGGGGCTGTATCCTCCTCTCTACTCTCTGTGTGCAGCATCACAAGAGGTCAAATACAACACAGAAACTATCACAGCAGGATATCTGCTTACAGAAGCAAATACAGTCTAGAGAAGGCAGATCTGAAATAGCTCTCTCCCTCCCTGGTGTCCTCAACAGAACAGACCTCCTGTAAGTGAAACCTGACACTGCATTGTTAGCAAAGGGAGGAGGGAGGGAGTAGAGAGCTGCTGAGAGGGAGTGCATAATTACATGACAATTTATACAGCAGCCGGACTATTCCTGTTTGGTTATAATGGTGAGGACTAATCCAGGAGCTCCCTGCAGGTTCTGACAATGCTGACCACATGAAAACTACAAAGGATAGAATTATGATTTTACATGTTTTTAAAAGGCCTAGGCACTATTCAAGGGTAATATTAGTATCATACTGAAAAATGACCTGACAGTGTCCCTTTAAGTGGATATTATGTAAAATATAGTTTTTTTTATTTTTCCTTTTTTTATATAAAAAAAACAAAATCGTTACAATTTTGTAACACAACACAGTTCATAGTGCTAAATGTTGCAATGATAACAGTTATTAAGCAATAGGAAAAGCCAAAAGTGACCTTGTCTTTACTTAAACTTTGATTAAGCAAGCAGCTGGCAACGATATATAATGACCTTGTAACTCATGTAACTAATTTACCTGCACCACATCATTTTTTTATCATGAGTGTCAAAACAGACGCTACCTAACATTTTAATATAGAAAAAAAAGCCTATTTCACCTTTGAACCCAAATATAGTTAGAATAAATATACAGTTTATATACAAGCTGCGTAATACTGTTGGAGAATGTATTCTGCTCAAAAGCAGAATGGAGAAAATAGTGCTCCATTTGTTTGGCGGCACATGCCTCCTAATATATCAGGTACATTGCTCCCGGTGAGTGGGAAAATAAAATCTTGCATAACCTATAACCCTTTTGTCACCCAGTACCTTCCCATAAGCTCTGCTCCTTTTTAAGAAAAGTGGCATGAGCAACAGGAAAAGCATGAGTTCCCTCTAACTATTTGCATTATAGACATATTAGGCAGCTTTGATGAATGAAGACCTATATAATAGACCAGAAAATAAAAAGGGGTGGGGGTCAAGAGGCGCAATAGTGCCCTATCACTAGTGACACTGTAGAGAAGGGTGGTATTGTGGAACCACTCACCTGGTGCAGTTGTGATCCCCACAACTGGTTTGTAAGCGTGAAGCAATCAAGAGCTGCTGCAGGACCTCCACCTACCACTGACCAGTGGTGAAATCCAGAAAAGAAGAGGGGAATGCAGGTGTGCCACGGTCCGCGCTGCTCCAAATGCAAAAACTCACCAAAGAGTCAAATTTTCCTTGAGCAAATTTCCAGGCTTTATTTTCTTCCTCCTACGCGTTTCGGCGCCTAGCCTGGCACCTTCATCAGGGATATTCAGGTCCTGGCAGAAGACATCTCACTTGGCACCGGAGACCGAACACCAGAAAAGGCGTCGGAGAGGTGAAGTATTCATTCTTTTTTATTTTACATACACTTGCCTCTGTTTAATTTAGATTTCGCAGTGTATATTAATACACTGCGAAATCTAATGGGGCTGTCACAGAGGGGAGGAGGAAGCAGGATTCTTCCTCCCTGTATGACATAACTGCGCTTTCTGGGGTTAAGAAAGCGCAGTGTGTGAAAGCCCCTGCGTATTTTGCTGTGCTTTTTAGCGCGGCTGAAAAACGCGGCAAAAAGCGCGCGCAAAAAAGCGCAGCAAAATACGCTATGTGTGAACGCAGCCTAAGACAGAAGACAGGATGGTTTTACACTTTTGGGAAACATAGACTGTGCCTGAGGCAGAACACGCTACCACCCTACTACCATGTTCCCAACTTGAGGATACTGCTTCATAGACATTCTGATCTGAGCCCACTCCATGTTTCATGGCTGAAGATATGTATATTCCATACATAAGCAGCACTGATGTACAATATGATGCAAGTGAGAATTTTTAGTTGATAAAAACTTCCCACATAGTTTATGATTAACAGGTTGCTCATTCTCAATGAAGCTTTTTTAGTCAATGTTCCTAATCAATGTCTGGTATCATGCGTAAATAATTTACTTCCAGAAAACTTTTTTCACCTTTTATTCCTGTTAACTGATATCACTCTCTGAAAGTTCATGGTCAATTCATTTTTGGAGAATTCTAAGTATTTTACTGTATATTTGCTGAATGTGTTATTGTATTTAAAAACCATGACCCCGGTTTTTAAAAGAGGGTGTTCTCATGCAAGGGATCTTTATAAACTAAGGAAATAAAGGTTATTTACACCTCTACACTTCAACAGATCCAGCTATTTTATTCCATTGCTCTCCACTAGGATTGGAAGTGATATGGCTCTAAGAATTAACCCCTAACTACTAACCACATAACCACAGAGGTCACTGATTAGGTGCATGGACATGTGACCAATAAACAAAATGTATACTCATCTAACTCTTGATACATACTAATAGAGGTTTCTCAAGAAATAAGGGTCTACAAGAAAACACCACATTACAGAGCAGTACAATCAGTTGTCTGTAGAAGTGCCCAGTATGGTTGTTTAGATGGCGAAAGTATATTCCATGGAATTCCAGGCCTTTTTGAGTTCCCAAGCTCACCGTGATTTTTTTTTTTTTGCAAAATGTACTAAATTGTTCATTTGGCTATTCCTAACATTTCTACTAATTCTTGAGGGATTTCTTTTTTTTTCCACTCTAATATTAGACTATTCCACTTTCATTGAGAGTTCCTTTGACTGCATATTGTGAATTTACAGAAACATTTTCCAATGCAAATGCTACATCTGGAATCAGCTCCAGACATTTTACCTGCTTAATCGATGATTGATCTAGCTATCCATTCACCCACCTTTTGAACAGTTGAAAAGTTGAGAAATTTTTAAAACCTTAAAATATTTTAAAATCTTAAAAAAAATAACAGGCCACAGCCGAATAGTGAGGATATGCTGCTGTGCACTCCTCACTATCCAACAACATCTGTGGTCCCAGCTGAGCCTCGGAGCTGTGACCCAGTTCACCGGCCCCTGATCCACCTGGACAGGGAGCCTGGGGAGGCTGTAGGGGACCATCATCCTGCCTGTGCCCATGATGCAGCTGCATGGGGCACCCTCGGACCTGGCCTGACATACTCAGCACTGGCGAGGGCCCCCACAGTGGCCGCAACTGGACCTGATCATTCCCTCCCACCCTGATCAGGAACCCTCTGCCACCTCATGCGCGATCTGCTCACCGTCTCCTAGCACCCAGCCATCGGAACGCTGAGGCCCTGTGGATAGGCCGAAGCCTTGGCCTCAAGTCTGTTACCCCCCAAGCTTGTGAGGCTCTGCCCCCACCGTGGTCCCAGACACAAGTGCACTGCAGCTGAGGCACACATCAGCAGCGGCCAGCGCCTGCTGTGAGAGGTGAGCCTGGGCACCTGCTCACACCAGAGAAAAGCTGAGGCTTAGTGACAGGCCAGAGCCGCGGTCTTGAGTTGCCAGCTCTCTGAAGCCCCAGTCCCCCGCCAGAGCCGATGCCTGGTCCTGCAACTTGCGGCGGCCGGGAGCCTAGAGGAGCATGGCGCACACCAGCAGCGGCCCGTGCCCGATGTGAAAGGTAGAGCCCTGGCACCAGCCCGCACCAGTCTTTCCCTGGCCTGGGGCTCATGAGGAGGTGCCCCCCCTGCACCCATGCATTCCTGGGCTCCCCATCCCATTACCAGGACCCCCCTGGCTGTACCTGACCCCCTGGCTACTCTGGCCCCTGGCTGCATATGGCCCTGTGGTTGCATATGGCTCCCCCTGGCTGCATCTGGGCCCCTGGCTGTACCTAACCCTCTGGCTGCACCTGACCCTCTGGCTGGCTGCATCAGACCCTATGGCTGCATCTGATCACCTGCTGCACCTGACCCCCTGGCTGCATCATGACTCCCCTGGCTGCATCTGACCCCCCTGACTGCATCCGATCCCCTGGCTGCATCTGACCCCCTAGCTGCTTCTGACCCTCTGGCTGCATCATCTCTTTCCCGACTGCATCATCTCATCCCCGGCTGCATCATCTCATCCCCGGCTGCATCATCTCACCCCCGGTTGCATCATCTCATACTGGCTGCATCAACTCATTCCCGGCCGCACGCATCACCTCATCCCCGGCAGCATCATCTCACTCCCAGCTGCATCATCTCATTCCCCACTGCTTCAACTCTTCACTGGCTGCATCATCTCATCTCCAGCTGCATCATCTCGTCCCCAGCTGCACCATCTCGTCCGCGGCTGCATCATCTCGTCCCCGGCTGCATCCTCTCATCCCCGGCTGCATCATCCCATCCCCGGCTGCATTATCTCATTCCTGGCTGCATCATCTCACCCCTGAGACTGCATCTTAGCCCTGAACTGCATCTCCTCATCCATGGACTGCACCTCATTTGTGACCATTTGTCCATCACTACAACTCACCCTCCTGCTGCATCTGATCCCTGGCTACATCTTACCCCCTGCTACCTCTCATGCCCTGCCCACTGTTTACAATGTTTTCACTTCTTTTCACTCTCCCATCCTCCCCCATTGCCTACTACCCCCACTTATCCCTCCACCCAGCAAAGAAGTACTTCTCTCACCCTTCATCCTTCCTAGCCACCTCCCCCACTCCTCTGATCTATTCCTCCACTTTCAATCCTCTGTCTCCTAACAGACACGCCCGTCACATTAATTCTCCTGCTCCCACCTTCTAACCCTTTCGCCTGCGCCCCCAGTCCCCATACCTGGCATACTCTGGAACGCCCGCTTGGTCTGCAACAAACTCCCATTCATCTATGACCTCTTTATCTCTAACAAACTCTCATTCCTTGCTGACACGACCTGGCTCACCCCCTCTGACACGGCCTCCCCTGCTGCACTTTCTTATGGCGGACTCCAACTTTCTCACATCCCCCGCCCCTCCGACAAACATGGCGGAGGTGTCATTGTACTCCTGTCTAACACCTGCTCCTTCACCCCTATTCCACTGCCTCGCTTCGCTTCTCTCCCCTCTTTTGAAGCCCACTCCATCCGCGTCTTATCTCCCTGTAACCTTCAGCTGGCCATCATCTACCACCCACTTGGATCATCACCTACTTCCTTGACCATTTCACCACCTGGCTACTTCATCTTTCTGTAGATATCTCCTCTATCATTATGGGTGATTTCAATATCCCCATTAACACCTCCCACCCAACTGCCTCTAAACTTCTTTCACTGACTACTTCCTTTGGGCTCTCCCAATGATACTCCTCTGCCACCCACAAAGATGGCCACATGCTGGACCTCATCTTCATCTGCCTTTGCTCCCTCACTAACCTCACAAACTCACCCCTCCCCCTGTCTGACCACAATCTATTGCCTTTCTCCTCCCTCTCTTCCCCTACTACACTACCCCCACTCCGCAAACTCCATCACCCTCGCAGAAACATAAAACACATTAATCTACATTCATTCTCAGAATCCCATCTACCTCTCGCCGACATAGCCTCCATACGCGACACAGACGCTGTCACCACCCTATATAAATACCACAATACCACAATAATTACGGCCCTCGACTCAGCCGCCCCCCTCACATATAACGCTCCTCACACAAACAGGCAACCCTGGCACACCACCCTCACCAAAGACCTGAGACGGGCCTCCAGGGTTGCTGAGAGGAGATGGAAAAAATCTCACTCCACTGAGCACTTCGCATTGTTCAAACAGTCCCTCACTGACTTCAAAGGCTGCACTCGCTACTGCCAAACAAGCCTTCTTCTCATCTCTAATAACCTCCCTGTCCTACAATCCCAAACAGCTTTTTAAAACTTTCAATTCAAGTGAGTGGAAGGTCTCTAGGGGGACTGGGCACCCCCTAGAGACATTAAACAAACATTTATTAATAAAATGAATAGTTTAACTAAATACAGAACAGTTTGCTCATCCCTGCAGCAGCAGGGATGAGCAAACTATCTGGTAATCGGATTGCTCAGGACTACACATCCTGAGCAATCCGGTTACCGGATTGCGGCTTCAGCAATCCGTTCCCAGATTGCTGAATGTCAGAATCCAATTGTGTTCACCGCATTCGGATCTGGATGCGGTGAACGCAATCCTAGATTCAAGTGTGACCCTAGCCTCAGTAAGAATACAAATAACCACTCCAATAAATATTTTATATTAAAATTAACCCCAATACATTCCTATAAAAAAAAGAAACAAAAATAATGAAACCCCAATAACTGTTGAAGTAGTCCCAGCATATGGGGGTGCAGATTAGTGACTGCATCCCCCACATGGTGGGACAGCAGGCACTGCATTGCTCGAGGCAGTGTGACAAGCCATGACTTCCCTAAGCTTGTCTCAGTTTAAACAGCGGGAATCCCGTTATGTGACCTGAAAGAACTTTAGTGGTGTCAACACTCAGAATACTAGCTCTCTCGTGAGAGCCATGATGTTGCGCAAGATGTAGTAGATAAATCTAGCTGGTATTATGAGATGGCGTGTGTGAGGATTGGTGATTTCAGGGAGTGCAGCACAATTTAAACTTGCAGAATAGCCCCTGTGTGACCACTCCAGTCTGAACTGCAGTAATGTTTGTGATGGCACCAATTGTCACACTCTCACCAGTGCTTGCATGCCCGCTCTCACAGCATATGAGGGATGCTTTCTGTGAACGTTACCTCACCATATTATTGCTGTAAGGCCCCATTCCCGTGGTACTTCGCTTAATGATCCTTTTGAAGCAGAATTTGAGAACCTGCATCAAAATCTGCATGTCTATCCTGAAGTCAGCAAAGTTTATGAGAGTTAAAAGTACTGTGCTAACATGTTTTTTTTCACTTGCAGATTTTGGGGCATAAAAATGAAATCTGAACCATATGTGCAAGGAAAAAAAAGCAACATGGGCAAAGCACTGACCTGTCATAGATTTTGCTGGCCTCAGGATAGAAATGCAGATATTGATGCAGATTATCAAAATTTGCATCAACAAAGCATCAAACAATGCACTGTGGGCACAGGGCTCAAGAGAGTCCAGGGAGAGCCGCAGTTGTGGTGAAAGGGCTCAAGGATTCCTCCTGCACCCCTGTCTACCTTAACAGACACGTCTAAGGCAGGGGTTGTCAACTACAGTCCTCAAGGTCTGAAAATTGTGCACGTTTTCAGGATTTCCTTAGCATTGCACAGGTTTTCATTTCATCACCTGCAGAGGTGATGATTTCAGCACATTCTGCAATGCTATGTAAATCCTTTAAACATGCATTGTTTGTGGCCTTTGAGGACTGCATTTTGCCAGGCCTGTTCTATAGGAGTGTGTATAGTGTCTTGCATTTCCATACCTCGGACCTTCATGTTAGAGGCCTGGGGCTTGTTCGCCAGTCTCTACAGGGCAGTATCAAATCACCTCTTTGCAGAAACAGTCCAGCACATAAGGAATTAAATAAAAAAAACTTTATTGTGGCACAG
>JARQOC010000001.1:522596164-522726450 GCA_033576535.1 Allobates femoralis | reverse complement strand
AAAACCCACACACCTGGAACCACCCCTGACCTTTTAACTACTTCTTTGATTACGGGTTAACGAGGGAAAAACGCCTCAATTTAATTGAGCCCTTAGATCCATTGTCCAATTACTTTTGGCCCCTTGAAAAAGAGGAGGCTTGCATTACAGACTATATTCCAAACCCTTTTTCTCCGATTTGGTGTGGAAACTCTCATATTGCAGCTGGGAGTGTGCACTTTCACCCATATTAATATATAATTGTATTTCGAACATGTTTTGAAAACGCTAAAATAACAAAACTTGTGTCACGCCCAAAATATTTCTGGCCCTAACTGTATTACCAAAAAATCAAAAGAAGAAAAAAAATTCCAAACAAAAAGGGTCATAAAAATTACCGTATTATATTTATTGATATATATAATGGTTTCTATGAAGGAGAAAAAAAAAGAGGACACACACGGGGGAAAAAACATAAAAAAATAAACATTGTTTTACATGGCAAAAAAAATTTCCAAAATTTAGAACAATAGAGGGCAAAATACAAATTTTACAAATATAACAATCAAAAAATAAATCCCTAGTTGGGAAGTGACAAATCTGAAGTGTCTCCATGTATTAATTCTAAAGTGCCATAGCATACAAGATCATATCTTAGTGACCCAAAGGGTATTTTTGCAAAAAACCAAAACTAGGCATATAAAGTGCCTTAATATGTCTGTAATGGGGTTTTAATACAAGGCTGGACCATATAAGGATAAAAACTATATTTTCATATAAGGGCCATTCTAAATAAAGGCGGGAATGTCAAATTTTTTAAATAAAAATATCATTTAAAAATAAGAATGAATGCAATACTATGCATTAAAAAATGAATTCTGCCCCCGTTAAATGCCCCCACATATACCCTAAACTCTGAGAAAAAGTACATGTAGGGAAATAAAGAAAAAATATTTTTCAGAGTGAAGGGATACCTGTAAAACCCCAGACACATGTGGGGCCTACCCCAACACACATTTTGGCATGCCTTTTTACCCCCGGCCTAAGTCCCCATAGTGGGTAATATCAAATTGAACTTAAAGGGACCGTCACCCCAAAACGCCTCCTAAGCATCAAAACATGTCCCCTGCACATCCTACACTAATCTCACACTTTTTTTGTCTCCAAAAGCATCCTGTGAAATGGAGAAAAACGTTTTTTAAAACTCACAAAGTATTTTAATTTGCAGGACTATATTCTTTTCACCAAGGCGGGCTATTTTGCAGCCCCAGGGTCCACCCCCCGTCCTGTGGTTCCCCGCTGTATTGCAGGCATTGCCCCCCCCCTCTCTACACTCAAAATTCAAATCATTAGTCCGCCTTCATTTCAGTTTCACAGCACACAGACGAGAGAGGCTTGATCCCGTGGCTGCAAAAAACACCCCCTGGTGACTAAAAAATATAGCCCCTGCTAATTATTTTCACTAATGATGAGTAAAAACGTTTTTATGCACTTTCACAAATGATTTTAGGAGACAAAAGGAGTGTGAGATTAGGATGGGTGGTGCAGGGACATGTTTTGAAGCTTTGGAGGGGTTTTTTGGGGGTGACGGACCCTTTAAGCCAGTAATGATAAGGGATTTACACAGAGATTCTTGCAGGAATTTAATAAGCATCTGCCTTTATAGCTTGACATCTACAGTTGTCACAGGTATAGGGGGTTATGACTCTCCCCAACTCGAACAGGGGAGCGGGTTTTTAAAAACTTGCTGCACTCACATAATCCTACGGATAAACACTATTGTCTCCCTTTCCTTTTTAGTGCTTTATTTATGACGACACTCCCCTAATCACTGGCTGTGAGACAGACTTCTTATTAGAAGGGAAAAGTTAGGAGTGTGGTAGTTCCTAATTGTAGACCTAAGCAACCTAAAATCTTAGTTAACAAGTCAGAGACTGGAGTTTTGGTCAGAGGTGGGTAACATCTGAGAGGACTATAAAGTTCACCTCAGGTCAGAGCTCGCCTCGTCACTCTAGCTGACCTCAGATGAACCAGACATGACGTCACCCCACTCACAGCGAGAAACAAAACGCAGTCAGTTTGGTGTCCCGCCATGAACAGATGTTACAGAGAATCATGGAGGGTTTGTGTAGGATAATAAAGATGGAATGAGGGATTTATTTGTGTTCTTTTCGCAAAACAAATGATTTTTCTCATGTGTTCTATTATTTAATATTTACATAGGGTTCATAATTGCTGGGTCTAACATTGGCCTGACATTATGAGCCTCTGGCTTAGTGTCAACTTGTAATACTCAGCTAGCATTAAGTCTTATTACCCTGTCTACATCCACCAAACTGGAGTGGGCAACTGGAAGAGTTGGGTACAGCCCCAGAAAATGGCACTTCTAGGAATGCACCATTTTTGGTGTGGCTGCGGGCTGCAATTTACAGTATGGGGGCCAGAATGCTTGGGCTTCCCAATGCTGAGGATTCTAGACCCCACCTGAGTAGTTTTACCTGGCTCAAAACAAAAAATGCACATCACTTTTTTTTTTTATTATTTCAAGAAAAATTAAAAGTAAAAAAAGGGCTTTGCTGTATTTTGATTACCAGCCAGGTAATAGTAGGCAGCTGGGGGTGGGTGGCAGCCCTTAGCTGCCTGCTGTACCTGGGCTGGTGACAAAAAAAACAGCAGAACCCCACGTCACTGTATGACATGCCTTTTTTTTTTTTCCTGCCTTTAACCTAGCTTTATTTACATCACAATAGTGAACAATTGCTAAAAAAATACAGCAAAATCTGCATGAAAATGCGTCAAAAACACACCAAGAGACCACCTAACTTATCTGTGCGAATCTTTGAATCGTGGTGCGGATTTTGGATATCAAAAATCTGCAGCAAACATTCTACATCGGCACATAGCCTAAACTTATTTACCATGATTTAGAAGAGAAACCTCTATAAAACAGAATCCAGACTACAAAATGCTTCCTACAATCCAAAAGAGTATTGTCCTTTAAAAAGTAATGTCATCATCTAATAATCAAAGTCACTAGGCAACTGTTAAATGATCCGCTGAGATTATGGCTTCTATGAGACCATGCTGGTTAATGTGCCCCCAATATATGAATCTGATCATGTAAAATAAACAAATGTCTTTGTGTGGCATTTAAAAGAAAGGATGATCTGAAGAAAAGTCAATAGACAATTAGACAGGAACCCACAGTAATTTTGTAATGTTAAGGAACGCCGACATTTCAATAGGTTTAGACAAATGTGTCCAATTTGCCAGTAAATTTACCTTGATCTTTCAGAATCAAACAAAATAGAAACATTTCATCTAAATTATAAAAAGTTACAAATACTTTACCCCAACATTAACACTGTCCATGTCATGGGGAATTCTTATATTTCTATAGGACATTGAGGAAGAAAAATTCACAAAAACAAACCACCATTTCTTTTGATTATTATCTTTTTTTAAAATGTGAATATATTTTAATTGCCATTCTTGAGAGAATTATTTCTGGGTCAGGTTCTCTACAATAATGTCTAATTGTCATAGGGACATTGGAACCTAGAAAATCCAATAGTGAAAAAAATAGCAGGATAAGCTTTATTAGGAATTAAATTTTATTATTATTGAACATATTAATAAAATGTTAGAAATGGGAGATTCCACTAAAGCTGGCGATAGACATTAAGTAAATATCAGCCAACAATGATATAACTCTCCCCCAAAGTTTTCCCCAATATGAAAGAAAGACAATATATTGTACATTGTATTTCAACATAGCTTTCTTTGTTCTTTGTTCATTTTTTTATAGAGGCCTAGGTTACAAACCTAAGGGCCCCTTTAAATGCTGAGACTTTCCAGCGATCCCACCAGCGATCTGACCTGGCCAGGATCGCTGGAAAGTCTCTCTGCAGTCGCTTGTGAGCTGTCAAACAGGCAGACTCACCAGCGACCAGTCAGCAGCGAGATCACTGGTAACCAGGGTAAACATGGGTTGCTAAGCAGCGCACTCTGCTTAAGTTACCCATTGTTTACCCTGTATACCCGTGTCCTCCCGCTTATAGGCTGGGCTAAGCGAAGAGGATGCTGGTAACCAGGGTAAACAAGGGGTAACTAAGCAGAGGACGCTGCTTAGCTACCCAATATTTACCCTGGTTACCAGTGCCCAGCATCTAATGTGTGGCGATGGGCATTGGCTGGGACGTCACTGATCGTTGGCATCTCGCTGTCACACATGCCGATGCGTGCTGACCAGCGGGAGTCCAAGGACCAAAAAATGGTCCTGAACGATTTGTAGTGATCAGCGACCTCACAGCAGGGGCCAGGTCGCTGATGCGTGTCACACACTGCAACATCGCTGGAGAGGTCGCTGTTACGTCACAAAACCTGTGACGTTTCAGAGTATCGCTAGTGATGTTACAATGTGTGAAGTACCTTAATGTTTTAAAAGAAAGGATAAAGCAGTTTGGGTTCAAACACCCAAAGTTTTTGCTGTCTCTGAAGATAAGCTTTCATCTCCATGCGTGGCTGTTTACTTAGTCAGGGTCTCAAATCAGCTGAGCGCACACATCAGGTTTCAGGATTTCTTAGAATTTGACAGTGCTCATTTGATTACACTGTCAAATGCTGTGGAATCCTGAACCTGACTGTGTGCGGCCCTCGAGGCTGGAGTTTGAGACCTGCATAGCTGGTTCAGTGAGCAATGCTCAACGATTGTTCGCAATCAGCAGTTATTAATCATTTACAGGAACATTTACAGTTTCCCATTTAACAGAACTGTAATATATCCATAATAATCAGACGCTATATTGTGGCATCCAATTTTTTTCTTGAACCTATAGACTTTAATGGCAGAAATGCCAATGATCACAGAAATCAGGAGTTCAGTAAAATGTCCTCTTTAATGAAGCCATTTAAAAAGCCATAGGCTGAGAGGTACTTCCTAGTTAGGGCACATTTATGCACCCTGGCACCCTGGTTGGGGCACCACAGAACTCTTGGTTCATAAATGGAGTGGAAACAGCAAGCAGCACTCACAACTAACACAACACCTTTAACACTTGTTTCACCCCAGGCCTCTAGGGGTAGCTCCACTGGTTACCTTAAGCCTGTTCCCCTATAAATAGGGTCCTGGAGGGAGAAACACCAGAGTGTGCAGATGCTAGGAGAGCTGCAGGAAGTGTGCAGTTACTGGTTCTGGAGCCACACTAGGCCAAACCCGCACACACAGAAAGTGAGAGACCCTTGTAACTGGGGTCATAGGAAAGGAGAAATCACCTCTCAGGGACACAAGAGTTATTCTAACTCTCCCTCACCATCCGGTTACTGGAACCGAGCTGTGAGAGCCACCACGCCAACCACAGAGAACCAGCACCACTAACAGGGAGTTTAGCCCCCTGTTCACCTGAAGCACCCACGGATGAGAGCCCAGGGAAGAGGATAGATTTCGCTTCGCCCCTTTAATAGTGCCCTCAGTGCAGTTAACACAGGTGAATCACGTTCCACCGAACGTATAACCCGGTCCGGCAGGATTCCACATCCACCCGACCCCACCAGACAGACAGAGAAGGAAGCCTACACACTGCTTGCTGTGGAAACTCCTGAGTGTCAACCTCATCACCCAGTCCGAGTGTACCTGTTGCCACCAGTAAAGATTACCTAAAAGACTTTGTGTGTGTCTGCGCCTTATTCCTGGACCTAACCTGCAGTATTGCAAACGCTGCCATATCCCATCAGTGGAGCTCCTGGCCCGGGGACTCCCGCTCATCCTGTGGGGAGCGTTCCATCTTGCTGCCATACATCCCCGGAGGCCCAAGCAGCGCCGGTGAAATCACCGGAATTCCTGCAGGTGGCGTCACGACAAGAATGATTAACCCCTTATCCGTTCAGCCAACCCCTATTGATCTGGACCACTGGGCCACACAGCCGCAGGCGCAGAACCGTGACAGGAGAATCAACGCCTGCAACGTGAAGACCCGGCCACGGTGAGTCACATTGGCTCTTTAAGAAAAACATTTGTGGTGCAGCCAAGCCTTAATGGTGCTCCTGAGAGCTGTGATGCTAATGCTCGGGCTCTGGGAGGTGGCAGAAGCAGTACAGGTAGGAACAAGTGTGGGAACCAACGTGGTATTGTTTTGAAATAAAAATTGTGGTGAAAAATGGAGCGCTAGTGCACACAAGGAAAAGGGGGGCAATTGAATTGGTTTACAAACCTCTTTATTTATGACCAAAACGCTTTTCATCGACGCCCGCGTCTTCATCATTAGCGCACCAACCCTTTACCACAGTTTTTATTCCAAAATTCACTACATCCCTCGGGATTTGTGGTTCGGAGCTGCCGGACACTGAGGATGTGTTAACTGAGGGTTGAAGGACCTGATCTGATGTCACATCCGCTGACTCGGCGCATCACATGACCAGACAGGAAGGCACATGACCAGGTCCAGTGACCACAGCCCGCGAGCGGAGTGTTAAGAATGGAGAGGTCCTCGCCAACAGCGTGCATTACTGGGGATGTACAGGGGTGCACAACCTCTTCAGGTGAGCGGGCATCCCCCGTCAGCTTTATTCTGTTTCTCCACTAGACCACGACTTGCTCCTCATAGGCGCTTTCCAATTTTTTCTCTTTACAGCATGGTATTGTGTCACCCCTGACACGGAGAGTGCAGGGGTTCTGACGATGCAACATTGTATATATTGTATAACCAAATTATCCACATATGTCAGATATTCAGAAAACCATGAAGTCTCTTCAATATTGGTGACTAATACATTTATCAGTATACAGTAGGTGATTATGTCATTGAAACCTTGCAAATGATGCAGTTATGAGAATGATAATTTGTCCATTTTTTTTACCCCATTTCGCATTCCATTTTTATTTTCAAAGCGATTAATCCCCTACATCCCCATTTGCTCATTAGACAATAGTGAGAACAAATTACAATATTTTAGATTAATGTTTAAAAAACATGGAAATGATAGAAGATCTCCAATATTCTTTGCTCGCCAAACTCTTTGCCTTTACTCTTGCAGCCGAATACAATGAAACCCAATAGAGTTATAAACTTCTTCCCTTATAGTCAGCAAAAACGATAAATGGACTCTGAAACTATAATTGTGTCGTCTTGAACAATGGTATAAAATGTCGTTTAACTTTTTACAGTTTTCAAGACATTTAAAAGGAAATGAATGGGCAAACATCAGAGAGAGAGAAAGCACTCTGGAAACATGGCTTAGACTCATGATAGAAAATTCAAACAATATTAGATTCAAAAAGTCAACATTAGGCACACTTCTATTAAGGACCTACAAAAAACAGAGTTACTCAGTACACACATTAACAGTACAAACTCAAATGATGATGGTTGTTTTTCAACTTTGTTGTGACTTATATACAGGTCTGAATGGGAATTGCTCATTTCCCATACCTCATTTACAAATATTTATGTTTACTTAAGAAGCAAATAATAAGATAGCGAGGTATTCTAAGAAAAGATTATATAACCAGTGGCTGTTTTTAAACAAAAAAGATAGATTTTTTCCATGAAAATCCGCAGTATGTCAATTTCTTTTAAATTTCGACGGGTGTATTTAAAAGGGGGTAGGCTCAAGTTTGGACATAATTCCCTCTCCATAATAATAATCGATCATTGGGGTCCAATCACCATGGCTCCCAGCTATCTCGAGAACTGGGGGCCATGAAGAGTTCTAGCTGAATTTGAGCAAAGATCGATCATAAGCGTATTGCTTCATTCACTCATAATAGGTCTTTAGCAATCCCGTTAGAATTAATGGATCCATAGCGTGTGTGTGATAGAACTTTGCTTTATTCAGCCATGGCTTTTTTAGAGCTCCGGTTCTTGGTATCACCGGGGGTTTCAATGGCGATCTGGCCCTAGCAATCAGAAAGCTTTTCATTCAAACCAGTAGATAAGAGACATCTTTTAAATTTGATAATATCCCTATTAGCCATTGCAATGCATAACGTCAAATTCACAGCAAGTCAACAATAAAATCCCCAGCAAACCATATAATATGCATATGCAGTCACAGTGTGAGATGGTGGAGGTTACTCCGGCAGTGTAGGGTTCCATCCAACATGAGTGTCTGTTGGCACTGGCAAAAATGACTCTTTTCTTAGATTTGGTAACATAGTCAGATCCTAGGGACAATTGAAAGAGTAAAGATGTACAAAAGAGAGGGGGCGTGTCCTGCTGCAAAATGGCGCCGGGCGCATACTAACAGAGCTCCTCACCCGGAAATCCACTGAAACGGCTCTTTCCCGCCTTTCCCCGGACCTCCTGCGGTCCATAAGACGGAGGACTCTCCCTGGCCGGTCCCCAGCATGCCGCGAGCTCCATCCCGCAGACGGCAAACAGATTCTAAGGTGACTGGGATATTTTGAGCCGCGCGATTCCCCTCACAACATGGCGCCGGCGCTGGAGCGCCTGCCCCCTTCCTCCCCGGCTGCACAGAGGTCTCCTCGCAACATGGAGGCTGTGGGGGGAGAGGAGGATGACAGGGCACCGGTCACACAGGGAGCTATTAAAGTACTGCTGGCAGCACAAAGATTCTCCATTATTGAAGATATGAAGGGGCTGATGGGCACCCTGAGAGAAGACCTGGGGGTGCTGTCTGACAGAACGGACCACCTAG
Source organism: Allobates femoralis (assembly GCA_033576535.1). Lineage (NCBI taxonomy): Eukaryota > Metazoa > Chordata > Amphibia > Anura > Aromobatidae > Allobates > Allobates femoralis. The sequence goes on along the minus strand of JARQOC010000001.1, from coordinate 522,717,816 downwards.
AATCAAAGATGGCAGATTTCGCCTCCGCACACAACAGTCTCCCCTGACAGCCATGCTGGGCTGGATAGGGAAGTGGAACAGTCTCCTCCACTATATGCCATCTGGAGGACCAGCTTAGGAAAAATAACCTAAAACTGAGGGGCATAACAGAATCCAGGAGACGCAATAGAAGTGGGCCAAGGCTTTTCTGCTGGCAGCCCTCCCTGAACCCCCCAGGAACATCTAGAAATTGAAAGAGCCTTCCGGATCCCTAAGCCGGCGAAGCTTCCCCCTGAGATAAACCGAGGGATATCTTAGTGTCCCTGATGAGACCCGGGATCAGAGAGCGGTTGCTGGGGCGAATGAGGAATGGCCCCCCCCCCTACCGCAGCCCTTTTCGGGGGCTCAGGTGTACCCTGATCTATCCCCGGGGACTCTGGCCTGCAGGAGGGAATTCGCTTCCAGTTGCAAGACCTTGAGGGAAAACGGCATAATTTTACAGTTGGGGCTCCCCTGCGGCAGTTAACTTTAAGCACAAGGGAAAAAAGACACTCGTTTTCCTCCCCCACCTTCTTTGGGGGAAGACTCTAAAGGTATGGGGACTAACATCTCCCAGTGCCCGCCCTTCTCCGACACGGGAAATTAACAGACATGGAGGAAGAAGAACCCGCTGCTGCTGAGGTCCTGTGAGGATCCAGACCTGAAGAACAACTTCCCAGTGGTTCCCCGGATGACTTGCTCTATTTTAACAGTTTTTTTTAAATTTTTCTACTTCTTTTTGTTTTCTCCTTAATTACTCCGGGTTCCTGTGGACATAATGGATGGTCCCGCTGAACATGGCCTAACTCCATGATACTTTTAGTTGGGAATAATATCTGGATTGAATCATTATCATAGGAACTGAGGAGACTGGAGGACTCCCCTCCCCCCCACTGTCATTCTCTCCTGACCCTAGTGGTATCTGGGAATCAGGTGGAGTTACTCAACTGTTTCATACATGTTCGTTGTTTATAATTAGCTTGTGTACTGTACTTCTTTACCCCAGTGCTTTATGCTTAGTGTGTATACCTTGCTTTTTCCCATTGTTTTAATATGAACCCATTCCCCCTCCCCCCCCCTATTTTTTGGGTGTCTTCTGCCTTTCGGACACACCCCTCCTGGTCTTCCCCTCCTAATTTTTTCCCAGAAATCTTTCATCATCCAATTCTCCTATCTTTTCCCCCATCTTTTTTCTTATCTCCTTCTCTCTCTTTCTTTTACTTCTCCTTTTTCAGTCTGACCTTCCCTGGGCCCCGAGATGTCCCTAAAAGTACTGTCATTGATCGTAAATGGTCTCAATTCCCCCGCCAAAAGATCTTACCTATGGAGGGAGGCCAAGTCTCTGCGGGTGAATGTCCTGTGCTTTCAGGAGACCCACCTACTCGAGGCTGACAATGTGCGGCTCCGACACCCAGACTATCCACATAGTTTCTTCGCAAATGCTCCTAAAAAGAAGGCGGGGGTCTGCATTTTTGTCAGCCACAAGATACAGTTTTCTTTCATTTCCTCCTTTACTGATGATGCGGGGAGATTCTTAGGTATTAAAGGGATCCTGTCACCCCCAAAACACCTGTAAACCTATTAAAACCTGTCCCTAGAGCATATTAACACTATCCCTACACTCTTTTTACCTCCTAAATGCAGTAAGTGACATTGAATAAAAACATTTTTATAAGTACCTGATTACTGATGATAATGAGTGACTATGCTATTCATAGTCACTCATTCCAGGCTGCCCCTCTGCTTCATAATCACGCCTGAATAGGCGTGATCTACAGCCCACATTCAAATTGCCGCCTCCCTGCTGTGCCCTGTCTCGTCCGAGGCTGCAGTGTGGCTGGTGACGCGATCCGCGTCATTCCCGGCGCCTGGTGACGTATTTAGACCGGCGCCGCGCTGTCAGCTTCAAAATGCGCACTGCGCATGCGCATTGGGCATGCGCAGTGCGCATTTTGAAGCTGACAGCGCAGGCGCCGGTCTAAATACGTCACCAGGCGCCGGGAATGACGCGGATCGCGTCACCAGCCACACTGCAGCCTCGGACGAGACAGGGCACAGCAGGGAGGCGGCAATTTGAATGTGGGCTGTAGATCACGCCTATTCAGGCGTGATATGAATCAGAGGGGCAGCCTGGATGAGTGACTATGAATAGCATAGTCACTCATTATCATCAGTAATCAGGTACTTATAAAACGTTTTTATTCAATGTCACTTACTGCATTTAGGAGGTAAAAGAGTGTAGGGATAGTGTTAATATGCTCTAGGGACAGGTTTTAATAGGTTTACAGGTGTTTTGGGGGTGACAGGATCCCTTTAAGTGTGACATTGGGGGAACCCGTTACACGATAGTCACGACTTACAGCCCCAATGTGGGGCAAACGAAATTCCTGAGACATTTGTTCAGCCGCATTCGAGGAGAAAGGGGGAAGGGAGGCTCATCATTTGCGGCGATTTCAATGCGGTGATGGAGCCCCGCATTGATTCCTCATCCCCTCTATCAAGAGGTAGAAGCTCATTTGGAGACCTCTGCAGGGAGTTTCACCTCCACGACGTCTGGAGATACCAACACGCGGAGGAGAGGGACTATTCCTTCTTCTCCCCGGTGCACAAATCCTATTCCAGGATAGACTTGTTTCTGCTCAATGATATAGCCTGAATAGGTGCAGCTCATCGAGGCTTGGTGTGATCACTTGGTCGGACCATGTCCCGATCGAGCTGGAGATGGATCTAGATGTCGGGGGTGGAGCTTCGAGCTCTTGGATGCTGCATTGCGGGTCTCCTGACTGACTTGAAAGTAGCTGATGACCTTGGCAAGGCACTGAAGGAATACTTTGACTTGAATGATGTAGACCAAACTCCGGACGATGTGCTTTGGTATGCGCACAAGGCGGTGATGCGAGGTTTGTGTATACAAAAAGCATCAATTTGCGAAGCGTCGCAGAGAACGAGTCTTCTTAAAGACTCGACAGCGGAATTGTCTCGTTTGGAGACACTTAACAAAATGTCGCCGTCCTGTGCGCTTCTATTGCATATAAAACGACTATCGCAACGATCTCCGAGCGCTACTCCTTAAACAACATGAGACTGGGCTCAGAAAACTTCGTACCAGATATTATGAGGCAGGAGACCGTGCTGGCAAATTGTTAGCCCGCAGATTAAAAAAGAAAACGGCTAAGGAATGGTGACGGCTATACGAGAAGAGGGGGGGAATTTGGTTGGGAACCCCTCAGAGATAGTGGAGGTTTTTGCCTCGTACTACGAACGACTATACAACCTCCGCACCGACCCGCAGACTCCTCAGCCTACCACGGAGACCATATGCACCTTTTTAAGACCCTCGACATCCCCACTCTCTCAGCTGATTCACTGTATTCACTTAATGCCCCCTTTACTGAGATTGAAGTTCATGGGGTTCTGAAGGGACTGAAGAGTAATAAAGCACCTGGTCCTGATGGACTGATTAATGAGTATTATGGGCTCTACGGTCAGATCCTGGCGCCTTATCTCCTCCGTCTTTTCAACACGTGGCAAAGCGCGGGGATGCATCCCCGAAAATGCGCTGGAAGCCACGATATCGACAATACCCAAACCGGGAAAGGCTCAGGATCGTCCGGGAATTTTCGACCCATATCACTCTTAAACACAGACTTGAAGCTGTACGCCAAACTTTTGGCCACTCGCTTGAGCAGTGTGTTTCCCTCTGCTGGTACATCATGACCAAGTTGGGTTTGTGCAGAATAGACAAGCGAACGACGGGACAAGAAGAATGCTGGACCTGATAGAGGTAGCGGAGAGGAGAGGTGCCCCCAGTGTATTCTTGTCTTTAGACGCCGAGAAGGCGTTCGATAGGGTACACTGGGGTATCTTAGGGAGGTCCTCTCGGCTTTCGGTATTACGGGCCTATCTCGGACAGCGATTCTTGGGCTTTATTCAAACCCGTGTGCAAGAGTCATGTCCTCTGGATATAAGCCCAGGCTCTTCCGTATCACCAATGGCACCCGCCAAGGATGTCCCCTATCGCCATTGGTCTTTGCTTTGGTCATGGAACCACTGGCGATATCTCTGAGGGCGGACCCGACGATAGCGGGAATTGTGATGGGACGACATAAAAAATGTAGTCGGTTTGTATGCCGATGATGTCATTGTGGTTACGGAAGATCCTATTTCCTCTCTCCCGGGGATAATACAGAGACTTGAATGCTTTGCACAAACATCATACTATAAGCTCAACGCAACTAAGTCTGTGATACTACCTATTGGACTATCAGACAAAGACATGAATGCCCTCACTGCCTCGTTCCCGTTTAAATGCTCGGTAACGGGCATACCATATCTGGGAATCATTCTGTTCCCTCTAAACAGGTGGCGGAAAAAAACATGAACCCCCCTTATAGCCGATCTTGGAGGAGCCCTTGCGGAACTTCCACTAGACTCCATGTCGTGGATGGCCAGGATCCAGGCGGTGAGGGATGTTGTGGCTTCCTAAAATTTTGTATCTCTTAGGTGTGTCCCGATTCGCTTCTCCAAGAAGCAACTACTACGCCTTCAGCGCATGATTTTTAGGTGTGTTTGGGGGACGGCACCGGCGAGGGTTAAGGGTTCCCTACTGTATCGCCACCTGACAAAAGGAGGGATGGGGGTACCGAATGTGGAGAAATACAGGAAAGCGGTGGTTTTGGGGAGGCGGGGGGAAGTGGTGGCACAATGAGGTTTCCCCAGGGATGGAAGTTGATAGAGGAAGGTTCGCTGGGGAAGGGCTCCTTGCGATCTCTCCTGGCGGTGAACTCAGTGAGTCGCCTAGCAGACACTGATTTTCTTAGTACAATTACTGAACTACTAACAGTCCACCGCTCACTGCGAGGAGAGTGGACCAAGACCCCTCCTGGAAAACTTCCCGTTGGAGGCGTTCTGTTGGTTGTTTTACCTACGTTTTCGGTGTCGCCTTGGAGACTCGCGGGCCTTAAAACCCTCGCGGACCTCCTACAGGGAAATAGAGTGCTAGCTCTGGAGGAATGGCTGTACAAATACCTGGACCTTAAAACGACCTTCCTACACTTCCATAAAGATTGTGCACTTTGTGCGCCCCCCAGCTTTTTCTCTCACGACCTGAGCCCTCCGGGGGCCCCCTCTGCGTTGCGACGCAACCTGACATCAACTCCCAGACCAATGAAATCGTTGTCAGCCCTGTATTCAGACTTGATTGACAGAGACGCCCTCTCTGAGACTACCCTACGCTATTAGATGGGAACAAGACCTCTCATTCAGGGCAACAGACGAGGATTGGGAGGAAAGCTTTTACACTGTGTGAGAGAAGCATCCAGATGCATTAACCATGTTGAATTACTCAAAAAAAACCACTTAAGGTGGTACACCAGGGCCCCACGAAACTAGCGAGATTTGGCAAAGGGCGTCGTTGCAGTGCTGGAAAATTTTGGAATGCAGGGGGGATTTGCCCCCAAAGTGGTGGGATGTCCTAAGGGGGCACAGTTCTGGCTGCTAGTTTTCGGGTCTTTTGGACTCGGTCACGGAGAGAGGATCCCCCTGGAGCCACAATTGCGGTTCTAATGTGGGGGGCATAGCGTACCCCCGGTGTTACGTCGGATGTTGACATATGTTTTGACAGCGGCCAGGCTGTATCGCCTCTAAATGGAAACAACCTCTTCCCCCGACTATGGTGACCCCACTGACAAAATAAAACAATCTTTTGTCAAAGTATTACCTACGCTAGATTACGGTGCACGGCGTTACGGGGTCCAGGCCTGGGGAGTTATGGGAGTCACACCCGTTGACCCAACGACCCCCGCATAGGAGTCCGCGTTGTGTTCCTCGGTCTCTGCTTCAAGACTGAGGGCTTCGGGCCCCGGGGGGGCACAGACTACCCCTTTCCCCTACTTTTGCCTCACCGGCCAGAACGGCTAGCCTTTTTTCTACCATCCCCGGTGTCGGTGGCCTATTTTTTTTCCTCCCCCTCTTCAATCCCCCTATACCCCTTTCCCCCAACCCCCCCCCCCCCTTTTTTTTTGCCCTTTTTTTACTCACTTTTCTTTTTCTATTATTCGTTTATTATCATTTAATTATTCAACCCTTTCAGTTCCTCTCACCTTCATGACCCCTTCTAGGTTGACTATGTAAGTTTACTCGTTACACTTGTTTACCGGGGAATACCCTCCGGTGATTCATCCCTAATATACAACTTCAGGATTGGCTTCGAGGCGTCTTGTAAGGTCACTTTAAGACCCCGTTGGGCCCCTTTTGTAACAAAGAGGGAAATAAAGCTTCGACCAAGACATGATAGACAATTTCGGTCTCTGCGGAGGCTACTTTTTACGGAACCTTCTGGAAACTACCACCGGAGTTGCACCCATAAAACCCTGGGGTATAAATACTAAATGGGACCCCCGGTTGACCTTCTTGTAATAACACCTGGGGGTATTATCCTTATCCTTTTCCCTTCCCTTCCCCTTCCTTTCCCCTTTTTTTATTTTAGAATATGTTTTATGTGCATTATTTGTATTTTTGTCAAATTTTATATGGAGAAGAATACATAATAAACATCATTTATGAAAAAAAAAAAAAAGGGATGTAAAAAACGAGCCCCAAATTCAGATAACCCTGAGACGGCCCCATGAGACCTGTTTCAGTCTCAGAACCTCACTTATGAGGCCAAGGGGCTTTTTTGGAGATGACTTTTTGTTGGGGCACAGAGTTGGAATCCCCAGACGATTTAGGGGGACCTTAAAAAAAGGGCCCCTCCCCTCCCCTTTGACCTTTTATTTGTGCATAATGTAACTCATCACTGCCCCCCCCCCCCTCGTTCTCCCAGCTAACATTGACTGAACTCCCGGGAAAAACATTTTCACGATAAATTTTTAAAAGTTGGAAAGTCCTGACTCAGGCCCAGCTACAAACAAGGGAAAGCAGGGACACAGACTTACATTTTTGGGTGCCAAAAATAGTTAGACATTACTTGGGAATTTTAATAAAAAAACTTTGTTACCCCGCGAGCAAAGGCTCACATTTTTTTTTTCTTTTCTTAATCGAACCCCCCATTTGTAGTATCTCCTTGGAAGCAGTATAAGGGGGGGTTAGACTTTATGATAAGTTTATAAAGCCTTTTGTGCTCCACCACCAAAGGGGGTTAGCTTGTGTACCATCTATTCACATCACTCTTTATAGATGAACTTTTTGGCGGGCAGTTTTTAAGGGAAGAAGAATTGGTTAGGTAAATTGCTGATCATTGCCTGGAATATTCGGGGTCCATGTTTTTTATGCAGCACGGGGGTCCTTGTAAATTTGTAACCAGGTGTTTATATTTTTACTTCGTGTTCTTTTGTGCAACTTGCAGAAATTTCGGCTATCCTCTTCGTAAAGTCAAAGTTTTCCCGGGCACAGTCTGGTGCCGTTTTTTGTTCCACATTCCTTTGTATCCTTGGGATCCCAAACCCTGACCCAAGCTCTACAACAGTTAGGGGAAACATTTAATGTTGCCTCCATTAACACAACATATTCACAAGTTTCTAACCTCTCAAAAGGGTTGTCCCAACAAGTTTTCATTAATATAGTTCTTTCAGGGAATATTGGGGGTCGGGGTTTTAAATAAGACTAAAAACCATTCACAAAAAAGGGTTTAAAATAATAGAGATGAACAAAAAAAATTTTTTGGGGGGGGAAAAATTAAAAATTTCTTCCCCCCAAAAATTTTTTAATTTTAAAATTTTTAAATTTAAATTTAATTAATTTTTTTAATTTTTTTGGGCCGGGGATTTTGAATCCCCCCAATAAAAATACATTATTTAAAGGGGGGCAAGATTATATTATAGAAGCAAAAAAAAAATTTTCCCAAACCAAAAAAAAAAAAAAGACAAATAAAAGCAGGGGGAAAAAAGTATTTGCATTCTTATCCTTTATCTAATGGGGGGAATTTCTGTGTTTCCAGTTGAAGACCCTCTTTTGTAACAAACAGAATGGCATAGCCCATAGAGCCCTTTTCAGAAAAGGGTTTTTTTATTAGTTTTGGGGGGGGAAAAAGACAAATTTTTTAACAGCTTAAAACAAATTTCACATTTTCTGTTAAAAAGGGAAACCCGATAGCTGACCATGCTTTCCGATCCTTTTGGGGAAAGTTTTTAGAAAATGGCTGAATTACCGGGGGCCCGGTAGTTTTTGGGTTTTGAAATGCATTAGCATTTTTAAAAAAAAACAAATTTAAAAGCCACTGGGGGCCCAAAAACTGCCCTAGGAAAAACTAAATGGACCAAGTGGTCCACTCCAAATGCCCCTATTTGCTGACCTGGATTGAAAAGGTCCCCCTGTGTCTTTGTATGGGGGGAGACCTGTCACTCCAGCCATGCCCCCATCCGAACATCCCGAGCTAGCAGCTTTTATGGGAGATCATGTTGATGTAAAAGGGGCCATTGGTCAATAGATTTCCGTAAAAAAAAAAAGTCAACAGCACCTCAAGATGCTGATAATTTTGTTGTCTCTTTTCCGTCATGAAAATTTTTAACGTCACCCCTGGGGTTTTGCTAAAGACCTCAGGGGGGGGAAATTAAAAAGTTTCTTTGGGGAAAAAAATCAACAAAAATTTTTCACCATTTTGAGGAAAACCCACTACATTTTTTTTTACTTCTCTAAACCCGCTATCTCCCCCTAGGGTTGGGGAGCTAGGGGCTTTTAAAATTTTTTTTTTTCTGAAACACCGAAAATTTTTTTGTGCCAAAAATTTTTTGGGGGGGGATCAACAGCCAAGTCGATAAAAACCCCTGCAAAATTTGGGGGGGCATGTATTAGTTATTAGTGAGACGAGCATCCCGCCACCCCTACCCCGCCCCCGAGTATCACTTTTACTCCGGGGGACTCCCCCGACCCCGGGTAATCTCCCGGGGATACTCGTGCTGTCTCTTTCATCATCCTGCATGTTGGCGCTTTTTTGAGAGCCCGGGGCCCCCGTGCGGGGGGTTGGCTTTGGGGACCACTGCAATGCCACAGCCCGTTAGTTTGGGGTAAGAGTGTTTGGGGCCCCCCTGCACAGTTTGGGCCCAGCCTTTTAAACTCCCCGGGGCGCTGTCTGGGGACGCAGCCCAGACAGTGAGGTAGGGAAATGCTGCTGCTGTTTGGGGGCAATTTTTCGGCCCCATAGGTTTGACCCGGGGGCGGGGGTGCAAACTGCTGCTGCTGACCAAACATCCTTCTCCCCGACTAACCCGGGGGGATTTTGGGGGGGTGATCCAGATGGGGGCCAATTTTTCCCTTTTACCAAAACCCCCCCCGGACTAATCTGGGGAAAAAAGGCAGGTGATACAAAATTGGGGGCCCAAAACTTTTTTTGTACCATTAGAGTCACCACACTCTTGAAAATTTCTCCCCCTTTAAAAAAAAGGGGTAGGGACAAAACCCCCTCCGACACCATTACCCGCACAAAACAGGGTACTTTCTCCCCTTTAAAACAAAGGGTTTGGGACTAAAATCCTCTCCTAAACCATTAAAATCACCAAAACAGGTGTACGTTAAACCTTTTAAAAACAGGAAAAGGGGCTTAAAAACCCTCCTGAAACCATTAAAAATCACCAACAGGGTACGTACTACCTTTTTTAAACCCCCTTTCCCGCCCCTTTGGGGCCCCCCCCCGGGGCCCCCCCAATAGGGGGTCCTCGGGGCGAGTGGGGTGCAAATGACCTGCACTGGGCCTGCAGGGACTGGGGGGTTTTAAAAACACCCCGGGGGGGGGCGATTTGGGGCCCCCCCCCCCCCCCACCCCCCCCGAAAACCCCCCACCCGGCCGGTGTTTTTGGGGGGACTCAAAAAAATGAAAGTGAAAATCACCGCGGGCCCTTTTAAAGCTTTCCCTGCCCCCGCTGCATCCCTACCCTCCAATCTTCCCCCCTGCACCTCTAACTCCCCCTGCCCCCCCACCTCTTTCCTCCCCCCTTTTCTTTTTTCTTACCCCCCCCCCTTCCCCTTTTTTCCTGCCCCCTTTTTTCCCCTGTCCCCTGCCGCCCGTTTCCCCTTTTCCCCGCCTCCCCCTCCCCCTGCCCCCCCCGTTTCCCCCCGCCGCCCCCCCGCTTCTCCTGCCTGCCCCGCTTCCTCCAAGCCCCCCCCCTACTTCTCCTGCCCCCCCCCCCCCCCCCCCCTTTCCCTTTGCCCCCCCGTCCCCGAGGGGCCCCATCGCCTCTCCCACTCCCCCCCCGGGCGGCCGCTTTTCCCCCACTGGTCCCGCTCCTCCTCCCTCCTCTTCACCGCCCCGACTGACACTCTGTGTTTGGACTCCAATCATTTTCTACAGCTAGATCCGGGGGACCCCGATCTCCCTGCTGGGCATCGGGGCTGCAGAAAGCGTCTACCCCCGGGGACCCCTGAGCACATATGGGTCATGCGCCTGGCGCCAGATCGCTTTCCCCCCACTCACCCCCATGCATGGGATCGAGCTGGGGAAAGCTTCTGGCAACCAGCGCAGTGATGCACATGGGGGTCCTGCCCCGGGGTTTCAAAATCATTTTCTGCAGCTCAAATCACCATGGGGGGCGGGTTGGGCTCCAGAAAAGCGATCTGAAAGCAAAGGCATCGAGCGGGGGGGCCCTTTTCGTTTGGACTACGTCGGAGCGTTTGGGGGGCGTCGGGGGGCCCTTTTCTTTTTTGGGACTACTTCGGACCCTTTTTAAAAATAAAGATGAGCCGTTTTCCCCCCTGTTTTTTTTTCAAATAAAAAGATTTTTCTTGTGTTGTATTTTTGATTTTTTAAACCTACTAGAGATTCCTAAGGGGGGGGTCTTTTTTTGGGCCCCCATATTATAAATCTGGGGCTTAGTGCCACCCCCCCAAAAAAAGCGGGAAATTAAACCCCCCTTTTTTAAACCCATTACCCCCGGGGTTTCCCGGGCAACGGAAGAGCGTAGGTACAGGGGCCAAAAAATTTCTTCAATTTAAAGCTCATTTTCTGGGGCGGCCCCGGGTGCAATTCGCAGCAGGGGGGGGCCCAAAAAAGTTTTTGGGGCCCCTTTAAACTGAGGATTCCAGCCCCCAGCTGCCCCGTTTTTTACCTGGCGTATTTTTGGTTTTCCCCCCGGGGATGACGGGGGGCGGGGGTGGTGGCACCCCTAGCTCCCCAAATTTTCCCGGGGTGACCAAAAATATGGGGGGGCCCCCATTTTCATTTTTTTTCTAGAAATAATTTTTAAAAATAAAAAAAAAATAAAGGGGTTCGCTGTATTTTTGGTTCCACCCCGTAAAATGGGGCAGTGGGGGGTGGTGGCAGTCCCCTAGCGCCAAGTTGTACTTGGGTAAAAACCAAAAAATGGCAAAACCCCATTTTCATTTTTTTTTTAAATTCTACAATAAAAATGACAGGGAGTTTTTCCGTATTTTTGGTTCCAGCCAATACAACATGGCATCTAGGGGTGGGGAAACCTCAGCAAGGGGAAAGGGCCCCAAAAGTTTTGGGGTTTTCCCCTGTGCTGCAATTTTAACTACAGACTTTGAAATTTTTTTTACAAAAATTTTTTTTATTCATTTTTTTCTCTCAATTTGGAAGCACATGGGGTTCAAAGTGCTCCCCTGGCAAATGATATGTTTCCCCCGGGGGTCTTTTTTTCAAAAAGGGAGTCAAATTTTTGGGGGGGCTCAAATTTTTGGGGACACAGGGGCTCTCCATACCGACCTTGGGTCCGCTAAAATATTCCAATTGGGGCAAACACCGGGGTTTCGTGTGGGACCCCTGTGTGCCTAAACATTTTAAACTCCCCCCCAAGTGACCCCATTTTGGAAAAATAACCCCCCCAAGGAAAACCCTTTTAGATGCAAATGAGCCCCAATTTGAACCCCCGGGTCTTCACAAACGGATCCAATAAGGAAAAATATTTTTTTTTTTTCACACAAATTTTTTTTTTTAAATTTGTACGGACCCTTTTGGGGAAGGGGCACCGGGGGGGGGTTCCCCGGGGGTGCTCACATGCCTAAGGATATTTTCCCTGGGGGGGTTTAAAAATTTCCAAAATGGGGTATTGTGGGGACCCCCAAAAAAATTGTTTAGGGACCCCCGGGGGTTTCCCCCCAAATGCGATTATGGGTCCCCCTAAAATTTAAAGGATTTTCCATTAAAAATTTGGGGGACACCATTGGGCGGGGAGAGCCCCGGGGGCCCCAACTTTGGAGCCCCCCCACAAGTACCCCATTTTGGGGGAAAACTAACCCCCCGGGGGAACTTATCTAGATAAGTGGGTGGAAAAAATAGGGGAACCCCACATGCTTTACAAATTAAATCTTGAATATGGAAAAAAAAGTCCTTTTTTTTTCAAAAAAAAGGGTTTTTTTCCCCCATTTTTCATTTTTCACAGGGGTAACAGATAAAATTCCAAAAATTAAAAAAAAATTTTTTTTGGGCAAATTTCCCCTCCAGGTAAACCCGGGGGAAATTACCTTTTTCCCTTTTTTATTTTGGTCATAAAACCCCCAAACTTGGTTTTTTGGGGGGGGCGGGGCAGGGGCCCTCAGAAAGGTGAAAGGAGCCCATTTCACCTTTTTTTTGGAAAATTAGCTTCCAAAAACAAATTGCCTCTTTCCCTTCAGAGCCCTTGCCTTTGGCCCCAAAAACCCGGGGTTTTTTTGATCCAAAATTGGACGAATATCGGGGGAAAATTGGGGGGCCCAACCCAATTTTGGGGGACCCCAAATTTTTAAATTTCCTTTTGGGCCCTGTGAAAATTTGAAAAAAATTGGGGGGAAATTAAAAAAACCCATTTTTTTAAAAAAAATTAAAAATATTCCAAAATTTTTTTTGTTTCCCCCAAATTTGCTTTTTTTTCCCTGTAAAAAACCTTTGAAAGGGTTAAATAATCTTCCTTTTTGGAATTAGTTTTGGGTACCCTTGGGGGGGTTCATTTTTGAATGGGGTTTTTTCCCTTTTGGGTTTTTCGGGGGCATGAAAAACCCCCCTCCAAGGGACTTTCAAAGGGGGAATGGGGGCCCAAAAAAAAAAATTGGGTTTTGTAAATTTTGGTTTGGAAAAAATGAAAAAATTGCTCATGAACTTTGAAAACCCCTTTTAAACTTCCTAAAAATTTTTTTTTTTTTTCCCCAAAAAATTTTGGGCAAGATTTTAAAGTAAAAAGGGGGAAAAATATTATTTCATAACAAATTTTTGTCAAAAAACCCCTCGGTTTTTCCCAGAAGAAAAATTCAAAATTAAAAATTGCAAAAATTTTAAATTTTTTTTGCCATTTTTTTTGGAAAATTTTCTCACAATAAACGAAAAAATTATCGACCAAATTTAATACAACATAACCCCAAAATATGCACAAAAAACAATCTCAAAATCGCTAGTACCTTAAACTTTCCCTTTAAATAACCTCATAAAAGGAATTTTGGTCAAAAATTGCAAAAAAATGGAAAGGGTCATAAAAGGGGGTTAAAAAATCGGGGGTTGGGGGACCAAATTTCCCTCTCCTTTAAACCCTTTAAAGTCCAACCAAAAAAAGTAAACCGGTACTACCTTTAAAAAGGGGGTTTTAGGGACTAAAATCCCCCCCTCCTTACCCATTACAGGTTCCCCAACAGGTTACAAACCCCTTTTAATACTTTTTTGGGGATTTTTAAAATCCCTCCTGAAACCATTTACAGTAAACCAGAGGGGTTTCCCCTACTACCTTTTTATAGGGGTTTAGGGCCCAAAAAATTCCCTCCTAAACCATTAAAGGCCCCCAACAGGGTACGACTCCCTTTAATACAGGTTAGGGACAAAAACCTCTCCTGACCCCCATTAAAGTCCCCAGACAGGGCCCTACTCCCTTTAATTCGGGTTTTGGGATTTTAAAACCCCCTCCCCCCCTTAAAAAAAACCAAAAAATTACGGGGCCCACCGGGAACGGTGTCCCGGTATCCCTTTTAAACAAAAAAGGGACAAAACCCCCTCCCCCTGAAACCATTACATTCACCAGACAGGTTACAAACCCCCCTTTTAATACGGGGTAGGGGACTAAAATCCCGGGCGGGGAAACCATTAAAGTCCAAACAAGACAGGGGTTAGGGGGTACACCTTAAAATTGGGGGGGGTTTGGGGGAAAAATTTTAAAATCCTCCCCTTTTTGAAACCCCCTTTTTTTTAAAGTCCCCAGACAGGGTGTGGGGTTAAATCCTTAAAACAGGTTAGGGACTAAAATCCTCCCTAAACCTTTAAAAGTCACCAGAGGGGGGTGACATACCCCTTAAAACAGGGGGGGGACTAAAATCCTCTCCGACACCTTTAAAGTCCCCAAACGGGGTGTACGTACACCCTTAAATTTACGGGGGGGGACTAAAATCCTCTCCCCAAAACCAAAAAGTCACCAACAGGTGACAACCTCCCTAATACGGGTTTTTGGGGGGGAACAAAAATTTCCCTAACCTTTTTGTCCCTAACGGGGTCACCACACGGGTGTACTCATACCCTTTGGGGATACGGGTTTTAGGGAAAAAAATTTTTCCAAATTTTTCTCTTGTTATCTTCAACAACACCAAAACTGGTTTTACGTTAACCTTGAAACGGGGTTGGGGGGAACAAAATTTTCCAATTCCTTGTTTTTAAACCAGTACCCCCAACGGGGGGTTGGGTTTACTTTTCAAACTTATACAGGTTAGGGAACTAAATCCTAATCTCTTGTTCTAAACAGTCACAACGGGTGTACGTCATACCTTGATACAGGTAGGAACTAAAATCCTAATTTTTTTGGGGATCTCAACATCACCAGACGGGTGTACCCCCCCTTTTGATACATTTGGGGGGGAACAAAAAAAAATCTCTTGTGATCTAAAACAGTCACCACACTGGGAAAAACGTAAACCCTTTTGAACAGGGGGGGGACTAAAATCCTCTCCTAAACCATTAAAGTCACCAGACGGGGTTTGGTATTTCCCCCCCTTTTCTACAGGTTGGGGAAACCAAAATCCTCTCCTGAAACCATTACAGTCACCAACAGTGTACGTACTACCTAATACAGGTTGGGGACAAAAATCCCTCCTGAAACCATTACACCCACCAGCAGGTGTACGTCCCCCCCTTTTAATACAGGTTAGGACTAAAATCCTCCCTGAAACCTTTTACAGTCACCAGACAGGTGTAGTCATACCTTATACAGGGGGGGGGAACTAAAATAAAAATTCTCTCGTGTCTAAACAGTCACCAACGGTGTACTTTAAAACCTTGATGGGGGTTTTGGGGAACTAAAATCCTAATCTCTTGTGATCTCAACAGTCACCAACTGGTGTACGAAAACCTTTTGATGGGGGTTTTAGGGACTAAAATCCTCCCCTAAAACCCAAATTACAGTCACCAACGTTTTACTAAAACCCTTTTGATACAGGTTGGGAACAAAAATCCAATCTCTTGTGTTTCCTAACATCACTAACGGGAAAAACGTCATACCTTGATACAGGTTAGGGAAAAAATCCCTCCTGTGACTTTGTCGCTGTATACAAGAAAAATGCCGGGGGGCGTTAGAAAGGGAAAAAAGGGGAATTTAAAACGTGATGGGGGCAGGCAGGGGCTGAGGTCGTTCAAGCACAAATTTTCGAAAAAAAAAAGGGGCACATCTACCCCTCACCCCTGAAAAAATTTTTGGGGGGGCCCCTGCACCCCCACCGCTCTTGAACCAACACCAGTGCCCAACAGTTTGTTACCGGGAAAAGGGGAAATGCTTAAATTTCCTGTTTGGCCCCCCCCAAACAAACACCCTGTCTTCCACACGGCCCCAAGTGTCACACCGTAAAACTGCACCGCACTTTTCCCAACCTGTTTCCTCCTTCCAAACCAACAGGCCAGTACACGCCCACGGACATTACTGATCCCCCATTTGGGACACTCGGAAGCCAAAAAAAGGGGTGTACCCAGGGGCGGTGGAGGAAAGGGGGAAAATTCCCAATACAAAATTTAACTTCAGTTTTTTTTCATTTGGGGTTTTTGGGTGAAGCCCTGGACCAACCCAAACCCCTTTTTCATCTTGATCTGAGTCACCCTTCAGCTTTTTCATTTGACGGGGGGTTGCGTTTACATAATAAACCCAAACCTGCGGCACGGGAAACACGCTTTGACAAAAGGGCTAGCGGCATTGTAGGCCGGGTTTTTCCCAAAAGGGTTTAGACCCCCAAAATTCCCCCCCCATTTCCCCCCATTTTGGGAAACCCCCAAAAAATTTAAAAAGGGGGCACGAGGAATCTCCAGTACAGTTGTTTGATCGGAAAGGTACTCCTTCAAAAAGGGGGCCCAAAAACCTTAAAAATTTTTGTGTCACTACCCCGCACCCGGGGGTGGGTACTGGGGGGCTGAGAAAATGTCCCACCTCGTAAAGATTTTTCCCCCCACCTTTGGGGGTTTGGGGACTTGTGCCCCCCCGGGGGGGGGGCCGTCCCCCTTGGGGTTGGGCCCCACCAACCCTTTGACCTTGCCGCTAGGTTTTGGGGGGGGAATGACTTCCCCTACTCCGTGACTATGGCCTCTGGAACTGCTTTTTTTTGGGGCTGACCTCCCCGCCCGGAATAAAAACATAAATTTTCCCCTTTAGCGGGGGGGTCTAACAGGGGTTTCCCACCAGTACAAAATTGGGGGCCAAAAAGTTCTAAAAGCGGGGGTCACGAGCGGGCAGCTTACCAAAAATACCATGGCGCCAGACTCAAAAAACCCTCATTTTCAAAACCAACCAACACGATACGAACATGCTGTCCTCCCCCTTTTCCCATCTCCCCTGTCCTCTGGGGCCCCCACGCTGAATCGGGGTATACTGGTTTTTATGTCATTCCTCAATTTGGCCCCAAAGTTCCCATGTTTTCACCTCCTCCCTTCGGCAAGTCCCCACTGCCAAAAGTGATTAGATGAGCCCCGGGCTTTGTGTTTTCACCCCCCCCCACTACTTTTTTCTTCTCCAAGTATCGCCTGGGGGCCCGCAATGCATCCTCTTTGTTTTTCAGCAAACCCCTTTTAAAAGGGAGAGTAGGAAAAGGGGCACTAAAAATTTGGCGCACCCCGGGTCACCTCTTGGTGGAGTCCCCCAAAATTTTTGGGGGGAGGGGGACAAGGTCCGGGGCACCACTCCACTCCCAGTTTTAATGTTGGTTTTTAAAAAATTTCCCGACGGGTTAGGGATCAGGTAGCAACAACTCCCTTTTCTCTCACAAAACCTGACCAACATGTGAGAGTTTTAATTCCCAAAGCGGGGGACATCACACACCAGTCTGGGGGCCGGGGGAAAAAAAAAAAAAACCCCCAAAGGCCTGAAATCCCCAAGGGGCCCGGGTGAAGCAGGGAGGTTTACTTGCAAAAAAAGGGCAGACAAGAGGGGGAAAAATTTTTCCACTTTCAGACTGCTTTTTTTTGATTTTTGAAACCTCTGAACCACCAGGTAGCACGGGGGGCCAAAGCATGGAACATGCGTCGCGGGGGTCGCCTAAAAACTGCCCCCCGGGTTTTCCGGGGCCCCCTTTCACAACGACCTTTCCTGGCTTTAGGGTTTAGAGGTGGGGACCAGTACTCCCCGCTGTTTCAGACGGGCCCCCCACCTCTTCTGTTTTTGGGGGGGTTTTTTCCCCCTTGCGACACTTCACACACCCCTTTTTCCCCCCTTCGAAAAAGGGGGATGCCCGCAGTCTTCCAGCTTGGGAAATGGGGGGAGGGTACAGGGGATAAATTTCGCAGGAGGAGGGGGCTGAAGACATGACATCCCGGGCTTAGAGTTCGGTAAAAACCCCGACAGAGGGGGCCGCTACCCTTTTTGTGGGAAAAGGGCTGGTTTTTTCCCTCGCTCAACCTTTTGTCAGAGCCTCCACAATATTAACCCAGTGTTTTGTAAAAGGGGATTAGCCCCTTTCCCCAACCTTGCCCCCCGTGTCTGGGTTATACACTTCAACCCCCTGCCCTTTTCCCCGGGGTATTAAAAAAAAAGAAAAGACTGTCTTTGCTGCACCCCCAAAATCTTCCACTTTTCTATTGGAAACTAAACCTTCCCCAAAAATGAACTTCTTCTGCTCCCCCCATCCCTAACCTCCCCCAAATCGACACCTCTCTCATTTTGGGGGACCACGATAACCTTGGGGAGCAGGCTCGTTGTCTTTGGGGTTTTTTTTTGACACCGATCTCTCCTTCTCCTCCCACACAAAATGTCTCGTCCTCTTTTCGCTTACACCCAAGGGAAAAACTCCAAGTCCCCCCTTTCTCCCCTGTAAACAAAAAAAACCCCCCCCCGTGGCCCTAACCAAAATTTCCCCCCCCCTTGACTATTGAATTCTCTTTTTAAAGGGGGCCCCCCTTTACCAGAGTTTCCCCTCTCCCCTCCCCCCCTTTTAAAGCAGCACCAGGTCACCCATCGGCCAATCTTTCCCCCAGATCCCCCCCGCTTGTGCCGTCATTGCCGGGGTGCCCGTATACTACAGATCAAATTCAAATTCTTTTCTCACCCAAAAAGCCTTTACAGGCAGCCCCCCCCTACCTCTCCTCCTCATCTCTGTCTATCACCCCACTCGCGCTCTAAAGTTCCTCAAATCCTTCGACTGACATCTGTAATAACCATCCTCCCACCCCGCCCCAAAAACTTCCCAGAGCTGCACCAAAACCCCCTGGAATGTTTTCCCCCCCAAAAAAACGGGGAAACCACAACTTGCAAAGGTTTCAACATCCCTAAAAACCCCTTTTTTTTAAGGGGGCCTACATACTCCCTAAAAAAGGGCCCTTTTTACGTAATAGGAAGGGCTATCCCTCGGACTTTTACTCTTCGACAAACCCCCCCAAAACCCCAAAAAGGGGTCTACACGACGAAATGACCATCCGGGTAAGCATTTCATCCCCCCATTTCCCAAGATGGGGGGACCATCTTTCCCAATAACCCCTGTACCTTGCAACCCCTATCCCTTTTGTAGATTGTAAGCCTTTGAGCAGGTCACCTTCATTTTTTTCTTTATTTTTTGTATTTTTTTTTTAAATTTTTTGTTTCTATCCTATTGTTTTGAAATCCAATTATTCTATGTTTTTTTTTCTCTACTGTAATTTTTAAACTGTTTATATTTTCTGTACTCTAACCCTACATTTAAAGCGCGGGCGTAATTTTTGGGGAAAAATTTAAAAAAAGCTAAATTATTTTTTTATTAGGGGGGGGTTTTTTTGGGGCGAAACAGCGTTTTCGGGGCACGTGGATTTTTTGGGGACACGTGGTTTGCAATGGGGGGGGGGGACAGGGGGAAAATATGGGGGCTGTGGACCGGTAAGTGGACGGGCGGGCCCCCCCAGGGGGTCGGGGAAATTTGCTTCCGTCTCCCCCAAACCGGGGAAAGGAAATTTTTTTTGGGGGGTATAGTGGGCGAAATGGATCTTTCCCAGGACTTTTGGCTTTGGGACTTTGGCAGAAAATTTTTGGCGCCTGCGTTCAAATTTTGCGGGAATGGAAAATTAAAACGCGCGCTGGGACAAATGCTTGATGGGGAAAAATTTTTTGTGCTGGGCAATTTCAGGGGGGGGGCCGGGAGGTTTGTTCCCCCCAGCAGGGAAAAGGTTTTTGGCTCCACCACAACAGGCAAAGGGGGGGGGGGAACGTAGCAGTGACTCACAACACCGCTCCTCGACTCGGGTTGTACTTCCCACAAAGTGGGGTACTTGCGACAGTGCCTAAAATTTCTGGGGGGGGTCAAGCTGCTACTTTTCGTACACCGCTAAAAGCTGGTTGGCACCTTTTCGTTTTTTTTTTTCCCGGGGGGAACGGGCCCTTCTGCCTCCCCCCAAAACCCCTCTTCGTACGGGCCTGTTGGGATGCTACCCTCCCTCCCCCTGGGGCACCTCTTCCTCGGCTCTGCATAACCAGGGGGGGTTTTGGTCCAGCTACGGGAAACATCCCCACGTCGTCTTCCTATTCCTTGGCAAACGCGGGGCTGCCCCCCTTCCCCCTCAAATGCCACCATGATGACCGTTAAATATTTTTGGGTGTTGTTTCAGGATACCCCCAGGGTAAATTTTTTTAAAAGCCCCATTTTTTTTGAATTGGGGAATTAAAAAACGGGGTACCTGCACGTCTCATCCAGGGACAATGGGACCCCCCTTTTTTGGGGGTCCCGGGCCCAAAAAGGGTTTTTACTAAAAATACACCCACTTGAGGGTTACGGGCCCCCACTACAAGGGTTTTCTTTGGGCCCTTTTTAAACCCCCCCAAATTTTTTTGGGGGCCCCCTGCCCAAAAGGGGAACTACAATACACCCATTTTAGGGGTTTCAGGCCCTCCTGCACGCTCTATCCGGGGGCAAAGGGGAGCCCCAAATTTTTGGCTGCCCGCCCCAAAAGGGGTATACTACAAAAAACCCCCCCTTGGGGGTTTTTCGGGGCCCCAAAAACATGCTGATCATGGGTCATTTTTTAACCCCAATTTTGGCCCCCCCCGCCCAAAAAGGGGTATACTACAATACAACCCCCCTTGGGGGTTTCAGGCCCCCCTGCAGTCTGTAGCATGGCCTTGTTGAACCCCCAAAATTTTTTGGGTCCCTGGGCCAAAGGGCTAACTAAAAAACCCCACTTGAGGTTACAGTCCCTTTCTGCATGTCTGTTGCAGGGTTTATTGTTGAACCCCCCAAATTTTTTGGCTGCCCTGACCAAAGGTCTATACTACAAACACCCCTTAGGGTTACGGGCCCCCACTACTGTCTGGGATGCTTGGCAATTTTTAACCCCCCAAATTTTTTTTGGGTGCCCGGCCCAAAAGGGGGGTACTACAATACCCCACTTGGGGTTTTCAGGCCCCCCCGAAAAAAATCCTCATCCGGGGGAAAAAAAGGAAACCTTTCCCAAAATTTTTTGGGTCCCCCGGGCCCCCAAAAACTTACTAAATACACCCAGTTGAGGGTTACGGGCCCCCACTACATTTTTGTATTAAAGGCCCCTTTTTAAAACCCCCCCTTTTTTTGGGTCCCCCGACCAAAGGGGGTTTTCTACAAAAAAACCCCCTTTTAAGGGGTTTCGGGGCCCCACTACATGCCCCGGGATCAGGTCATTGTTGAACCTCCACATTTTTTGCCCCCGGGGCCCCAAAAGGGTTTTCTAAAATTTCACCCACTTGGGGGGTTTCGGGCCCCCCTGCACTCCTATCCAGGACCCAAAAAGGAGGGGCCCCCCAATTTTTTTTTTGGGCCCGAAACCCAAAGGGGGAAAACACAACACCCACTTAAAGGGGTTCAGGCCCCCACACAGTCTGTATTATGGGTCATTTTAAAACCCCCCAAAAATTTTGGGGGCCGCCCTGACCAAAGGGCAAATTCTACAATCACCCCACGAGGGTTACGGGCCCCCTCGCATGTCTGTATGCATAATCATTGTTAAACCCCCCCAATTTGTGGCTGCCCCCCCCAAAAGGGCTAACTACAAACCCCACTTGGGGTTTTAACAGGCCCAATTCATGTCGTATCAGGGGTCTTTTGTTAAACCCCCCCAAATTTTTTTGGCTCCCCCGCCCCGGGGGGGCTTACTAAAAATACACCCACTTGGGGGTTTTGGGGGCCCTAAAACATGCTGTATGCATGATCATTTTTGAACCTCCAATTTTTTGGCTCCCCCGGCCCCAAAAGGGCTATACTAAAATACACCCACTTGAGGTTGGGGGCCCCCTCCTCAACTCTCTATCCGGGGACAAAAGGACCCCCCCAATTTTTTTGGCTGCCCGGCCAAAAAGGCTAAACAACAATACACCCATTTGGGGGGTTTACAGGCCCTACTACATGGGGGGATGCAGGGGTCTTTTGTTAAAACCCCCCAAATTTTTTTGGCCCCCGGACCAAAGGCTATAAACAATACACCCACTTGAGGGTTAAAACCCCTACTGCATGTCTGTATCCCATGGGTCATTTTAACCCCCCAAAATTTGTGCGCCCTACCAAAAGGCTATACTACTATCCCCCCCTTTTTAGGGTTACAGCCCTACTACATGTCGTACATGGGTCATTGTTAAAACCCCCCAATTTTTGCGCCCGGCCCCCAAAGGGCTAACAAAAATACACCCTTTGGGGGTTACAGGCCCTACTAAGTCGTATGCATGGGTCTTTTTTAAAACCCCCCAAATTTTTTGGCCGCCCACCAAAGGGCTAAAAAAAATTTTACCCCATTTGGGGGTTAAACAGCCCTCCTCACGTCTCTATCCAGGACAAAGGGGACCCCCCAAAATTTTTTTTGGGCTCCCTGCCCAAAAGGGGCTATACACAATACACCCACTTGGGGGTTACAGGCCCACTACATGTCTGTATGCAGGGGGTCATTGTTGAACCCCCCAAATTTTGGGTGGCTGCCCCCCCCAAAAAAGGGCTAACACAATACACCCACTTGAGGGTTACGCCCTACTACATGTCGTATGCAGGGTCATTGTTGAATCTCCCAATTTTTGGCCGCCCGCCCAAAGGGCTATACTACAATACACCCACTTGGGGTTTTTGGGGGCCCCCCTACGGGCATGTCTGTAGGGCATGGTAAATTGTTAACCCCCAAATTTTTTTGGCTCCCCTTTGAAAAAAAGGGCTATCTACTATACCCCATTTGGGGGGTTTTACGGGCCCACTACATTTCTTAGGGCATGGGTCTTTTTAAACCCCCCCAATTTTTGGGCTGCCCGGGAAAAAGGGCCCTAACAAAACAATACACCCACTTAGGGTTACAGGCCCTCCTGCCGCCCTCTACCAGGGACAAAGAGGCCCCCCCAATTTTTTAGCTCCCCCTCCCCAAAGGGTTTATACACAATACCCCCAAATGAGGGTTGGGGGCCCTACTACATGTCCTGTACAGGGTCATTTTTAAACCCCCCCAAATTTTTTTGGCCGCCCCCCCCAAAAAGGGGCATACTACTTACCCCCATTTAAAGGGTTCCCAGGCCCTACGGGCATGTCTGTATGCAGGGTCATTGTTGAACCCCCCAAATTTTTGGGCTCCCTGCCCAAAAGGGCCCTATACTACTATACCCCCTTTTTAAAAGGGGTTTACAGGCCCTACAACATGTTTTTATGCTTTGGTCTTGTTTAAAAACCCCCAAAATTTTTTGGGGGCTGCCCTGCCAAAGGGCTATACTAAAAAAAAACCCACTGGGGGTTTACGGGCCCCCCTCCGACGTCTCTATCCGGGACAAAGGGGGACCCCCCCAATTTGTGGCGGGCCCAACCAAAGGGCTATACTACTATACCCCCATTTTAAAGGGGTTACGGGCCCTACTACATGTCTGTATGCAGGGGTCATTTTTTAAACCCCCCAAATTTTTTTTGGTCCCCCGGCCAAAGGCTATACTACAAAACCCCCCCTTGGGGGTTTACGGGCCCCCCTGCACGTCTCCCCCCCCGGGGCCAAAGACCCCCCCCCAAATTTTTTTGGCTGCCCGGCCCCAAAAGGGGGCTATACTACAAAAAACCCCCAAATTGAGGGTTCCCGGCCCTACTACATGCTGTATGCTGGGTCTTTGGGGAATCCCCCAAAATTTTTGGCCGCCCCCCCCAAAAAGGGCTATACACAATACACCCACGGGGGGTTTTTGGGGGGCCCTATTTCATGCGTAGGGAAAAGGGTCATTGTTAACCCCCCCAATTTTTGCCTGGGGGGGCCAAAAAGGGGCTATACTACAATACCCCCATTCTTTTTTACAGGCCACCGCATGCTGTACCCGGGGGCATTGGTAAACCCCCCCAAAATTTTTGGACTGCCCTTGCAAGGGAAAGATACTACAAAAAGCCCCCCCCCCCCCCAAAAAAAGGGGCTTTTAAAAATTTCTGGGACGGGGCTTCAGGGCACGTCTTGTCGGGGTCATGGGATTTGGCCCGCACAATTTTTCACGAAAAAATTTTCATGAAAACAAAAAAAGTGAAAAACCCCATGTACCATAAGGGGAAAGGGGCCCTTAACTTTTTCCCCCCAAAAATATTCTTTTTTGGTGCCCTTTTTTGGGAAAAGGGTTTTCGGGAAACCCAAAAAAATTTTGGCTTTGAAACTGGGAAAAACTTTTTTTCACAGCTGTACTTTTGATGAGAAATGCTTGGGGGGGTTTTTCCCCCGGGGGTTTTGCCATGTCATTTAAGCACCCCTTCTGAACTTTGTGAAAATTTGGGGGTTTTTTTTCCATGCTGCCGGGGGCCCCCCTTTTTCATAAAAATCCCCGGTCTCCCATAGGAAAATTTTTGGGGGCTCTTTTAACTCGGGCCGAGTGCACGAGAAATCTGGGGATGCTCGCCCAGCTTCGAGCACCCGACATTTAGTCCCTCGCTCATCACATTTTTTATCAAAATTGAGGGGCAAAATCCTAAATTACTTGGAATCGCTTGACTCAGCAGCCCCCCCCCGGGACCCTTACTCGTTCGAGTCTAGCGATTTCCAAAATGTTAATAAAATGGGAAGCGATAATACGAGTAGTGTGCTTTACAAATCCAGATGTCCCCTGGGTTTTTTCCCCCCCTGAAGCAATCCTATTTTTTGGGCCCTTGATTTTTTTTGGGTTTTTTTTTAAACTGTCAAGTAATCCCTAGGAAACTCGCACAGATAAAGTCCTTTTTTGCTCTGTTGCGGCTCCCCGCAGCTCCAGGTCTAAACCCCCCCGGGCTCCCTTGATGTAGCAAGCGGGAATTTTTTCTCATCGCTAATTTCCCCTGGCATAAAAACCTATATCTATGCACAGGGAAATTCAAGGACCGCGTTTTGGACTGGGGGGGGGACAAGATTTTTTTTTTAAATTAAAGATGGCCCCCCTAATGGTTTTTTTTTTTTTTCTAATAAAAAATTTTTTTTCTCTGTGTTTTTTTTTTTTTAAAACAATTTAATAAAATTCATGGGCATGCCCTAATATTGCATACCGCCAAAAAATTTCGGGCTTAGGGCCACTGAAAAACAAAGCGGCCCAAAAACCCCTTTTTTATTACCCGGGCGTCCCCCCCCAGGGCCCCTGGGAAGAGGGGGGGTTTCAGCGCCAGGGGAGGGCGCTTAAAAGGGAACCCCCCCATTTTTCGGGGCGGCTGCGGCAAAAATTTTTGGGCAGGGGGGGTTTTCCCCAAAAAGCGGGGCATCCCTGCGCGGGGGATTCCACCCCCAGCTGTTTTATTTTATTGGCTAGACATAAAATTGCGCGGAGCCCCACGCATTTTTTTTTTAAATTATTTCATGAAATTCAGGGAAAAAAAAAAAAAAAAAAAAGGGCCCCCCCTATATCTTGTGTCTGGCCAGGTACAAATAGGCAACCGGGGGGGGGGGGGGCCCCCCGTCGCTGCCGCGGACCCGGGGCGGTTTTCCAAAAAGGGCAAAGCCATGAAATTTTTTTTCTGAAAATAATAAAAACAATCCTAAAAAAGGGACTGCATTTTAAATTAAACCCCCCCGCCCCCCCCCAAAATTTCTAGGGCTGCCAGGTACACTAAGCACTGGGGGCGGGAATCCGCAGCGCGGGTTTTTCCCCCAAAGCTTTCGGGGCCCCCCCCCGCGCAAATTGCAGCCCGAGCCCCCCCAAAAGGGGAGGTTCATTGAACGCCATCCTCGGCGCTGCCCCCCGTTTTCCAGGGGCCCGGGGGTGGGCGGGGGCCGTTTGGGTAAAAAGGGGGGGTTTTAATACCAGCTTTGTTATCAACCTGGTTTTTCCCCCCGAGATTCTTAATGGGGGGCCATTTTTACCCAGCCCCAAAAATCCCCAAAAAAAGGGTTTAAAAAAAAACACAACCAAAGAAAAATTTTATTTGAAATAAAAAAAAAAGCCATAGGGAAACCCCCTTAAATTAAAAAATCCCTTTCGTCCGACGCAGTCCCCAAAAAGCGATGTTTCCCCTCTGCTACTTCCCCTGTGCATAGATAAGATGCCCCATGCACAGGAAGAGCAGACGAAAAACAATCCACACTGCTCATCCCTCTCTTGGGGCAGCGGGTTAAAGGTCCTGGAGCGCGGCGCCTGCACAAGAAAAAAGCTGGAAATCGGCTCGCAAAGTAACAGCAAATTACTCTGCGAGGGTTCCCCCGCTATACCCGAAAAAGTAGCCGATCAATGAAAAGGGGAAAGGGGGAATCCAGTTTTGTCACGTTTGCCTTTTTTTTGCATTGGACCGTGCGATAAAAAGCTTTGGGAAAATCGCAGAAATTTCTGAGCCCCGGGGTCCCTTACAAACCCCGAGTAACGAGTCCTAGCAGAGATTTCGCCCATCCCTAGTTATCGGGTTCTCTAAAAAGACAACAACAGTTTCCCACCATCCCCAAAAAAAGGGAAATGAAAAGTTCTTTTTTATTTAAATTTTTCTATATTATTCCCTTTTTTCCCAAAAAAAGGAAAATTTTTCAATTACAATGCAAAAGAAAATTTCATTCTATCTTGTGTCATGCTAAAAAAATTAACATAAACATTTTTAAAAAAATCACAAAACTTTTTTACAAAAATTTTTTATCTACTCTATAATTGCCCGTAGCAAAATCGGGCGGACCCCCAAAACTCGTGGCATGTCCCCTAGGACTCACCACGGCGAAGCATTTTGGGCCCCCCCCCCAAAAGTTTTTGGGCCCCCCCCAAAATTTTTGGGCCCCCCAAAAAAAGTTTTTGGCCCCCCCCCAAAAAAGGGAAAATTTGGGAAACCCCCCAAAAAAATTTTTGGACCCCCCCCAAAAAAAATATTGGACCCCCCAAAAAAAGTAAAAAGGGCCCCCCCAAAAAGTATTGGCCCCCCAAAAAAATATTTGGGGCCCCCCAAAAAAGTATTGGACCCCCCCCCAAAAATTTTTTGGGCCCCCCCCCAAAAGTATTGGACCCCCCCAAAAAAGTAAGGGGCCCCCCAAAAAAAAATATGGCCCCCCAAAAAGTTTGGCCCCCCCCAAAAAAAAATTGGCCCCCCCAAAAAAAAATATTGGACCCCCCCAAAAATATTGGACCCCCCAAAAAAGTTTTGGGACCCCCCAAAAATATTGGACCACCCCCAAAAAGTATTGGACCCCCCCCAAAATTTATTGCCCCCCCAAAAAAATTTTTGGCCCCCCCAAAAAAATTTTTTTGGGGAACCCCCCAAAAAAAAGTTTTGGGACCCCCCAAAAAGTATTGGCCCCCCCAAAAAAAAAGAAATTGGGAAAAAAAAACCCCCAAAAAAAATTTTTATTCCCCCCCCCCCCCCCCAAAAAGTTTTGGGAAAACCCCCCAAAAAATTTTATTGGGACCACCCCCAAAAAAGTTTTGGGACCCCCCAAAAATTTTTGGGGACCCCCCCAAAATGTATTGGACCCCCCAAAAAAATTTTTGGCCCCCCCCCAAAAAAATTTTGGGCCCCCAAAAAAAAAAAAAAAAAGTTTTTGGACCCTCCCAAAAAGTATTGACCCCCCAAAAAAAGTTTTGGGGACCCCCCCAAAAATTTTTGGGGACCCCCCCAAAAAGTATTGGCCCCCCAAAAAAAGTTTGGGGACCCCCCCAAAAATTTGGGGGCCCCCCCAAAAAAAAAGTTTTCCCCCCCCCAAAAAAAAAGTTTTGGGGCCCCCCCCAAAAAAAGTATGGGACCCCCCAAAAAAGTTTTGGGGAACCCCCCAAAAAAATTTTTGGGGACCCCCCCAAAAATATTGACCCCCCAAAAATTTTTGGGGACCCCCCCAAAAAATATTGGCCCCCCCCCAAAAAAATATTCCCCCCCCCCAAAAAAATTTTTGGGCCCCCCCCCAAAAAAAAATTGGACCCCCCAAAAAAATATTCCCCCCCCCCTAAAAAGTTTTGGGACCCCCAAAAAAAGTATTGGACCCCCCAAAAAGTTTGGGGACCCCCCAAAAAAATTTTGGGGACCCCCCAAAAAAATTTTGGGGACCCCCCAAAAAAAAAGGGACCCCCCCAAAAATTTTTGGGGACAACCCAAAAAATATTGGCCCCCCAAAAAATTTTTTGGGACCCCCCAAAAAGTACCCCCCCCCCAAAAAAAGATTTGGACCCCCCCCCAAAAAGGGTTTTGACCCCCCAAAAAAAGTTTGGACCCCCAAAAAAATTTTTGGGGGCCCCCCCCAAAAAAATTTTTGGCCCCCCCCCAAAAAAGAAATTGGGCCCCCCAAAAAAAAAGTTTTTGGACCCCCCAAAAAAAATTTTTTGGGACCCCCCAAAAAGTATTGGCCCCCCCCCAAAAAATTTTTTGGGGCCCCCCCCAAAAATTTTTCCCCAAAACCCCCAAAAAAACAAACCCACCCCCCCAAAAGTCCCACACCCTTTTAACTACTATAATCAAATTAAGAAAAGTTCTAGAACCCGCCCATTTGCATGGGGCCCTCACAACTAAATACTATTTCCCGGGGTGAAGGGGGGGGGGAAAAACCAATTTTTCTTTTTAAAAAAACCACGGATTAAAACCACAGATCACGGGAAGGGGGGTAATAAAGAAATCCGTTGCGTATATAATTTAAAAATTGACCAAGATCATTAAGGGAGGGTGTTTTTTAAAGCCTACCCCAGTTTTTTTAAAGGGGGAAATTTACACCAATAATAGTCTTATTTGGGTTTGTTTTTCCTTAAGATGACGGGGACAGCCTTGAACATAAAAAAAATTTTAAACACCACCCCTTAAAGATCTTGGTCAATTTTCATTCAATACACCTGACAGAAGTTTTTCCTTTTCCATGTTATGAATTTTAAAACTTAAAAACCATTTTAAATTCATCATTAGTTATATAAATTACTCTTCTAAAGCTAGACCCCCAAAATGTTGGGGTTTGGTTAAAAAATTTTAAATTTGGGGAAACAATGCCCGAAATATTGACAAATTTTAAAGAACACAGAAAAGGCCCCAAAATTTTTGGGAAAACAAAAGTTTTTTCCCCCACAGGGAAAATAATTGGGTTTTTAAACAAAAATAACTTAAAATACAATTATATGTTCTTAACTTTTGGGGAAAAATTTTTGGGGGGTTTTTAACTCATATTTAATTTTTGGTGACTTCCTGACTTGAAGGACTTATCCTGGGGTTTTAAAATTTTTTTCAAAAAATTTTATAAATAAAAAATTTTCAGGAAAACCAAAAAATGCAAACCCTTTCATCCCCCAATTTTCCAGTTTTTTTGTTTTTTTTTTCCAAAACTCCTCTTTCACCCCCAAACCCCAAAAAATGCTCAATGATTTTTTTTGTCTGTGAAGGGGGGTGGCCAAACCTGAGCACCTTGTTTTTTTTTGCCTGGAGGAACAATTTTGTAGAGATGGATGTATGGATGGAGCACCATCCTTTCTGCAAAAGGGGCCCCTTTTATGATTTAGAATATAAAGTACAAAAACGACTTATTTTTTTGGCTATTGAAAATTTTTTTTCCACCTTGCAAATGTTTCGACACCCCCATACCGAATTTTAAACCCCCGACCATGATTTTCCCCCCCCCCCAAATTTTTAAAGTTTTTCGGGGGGAAATTTTTTCCTAGGGGCCCCCTGCAGTTTTTTTGCAGTTTTTGTTTGGGGTAATTCTACTAAAAATTCTCAAGAAACCACCTTCTGCCACTTTTCCAGTGTCCATCTTTACAAGGGTGTGGACTTTGCAAAGCCACTTTTTTGTTTGCCTTTTGTTTAGACTGATTTCTGGGCAAAAATTTTGACCGGGAGGCCTTTCGGGGACTGCTAGTTGACACAGGGACTAGGGGTGCCCCCCCCTTTTGGGGGGCTCTGCTGCAGTGGAAGAGGGCTCATTTTCATTTTTTTAAAACCCAAAAACTTTTCCCCCTACATTTTTCCCCTTTTCGGGGCGCTGGACCGGGCTTTTCAAACACTCCCCCAGTCTCTTCAAAAACTTTTTTTAATTCTTTGTCCCCGGGCCTAAAAACTTTTAAAAGGGGGGCCCCCCACCTCTGCAGTGGACTGCCTTCAGCCTCTTGATAATCAAGGTTTTTTCCAAAGGGGTCGATTTTTTGGCAGTTGTCAGAGCCAATTTGTAGTTTCAATGAAGGCTGGGGGCGGTTTTTCTTTTTAACACATCCACAATTTAACGATATTTACGGGGCACAGGCAAAGGATTAAACTAGGATTGGGCATTTGGGGGCGGAAATAAAACGTTTTTTCTTCCAAAATCTGATATTCTTTTTTCAAAAAGGGGGAACCTGACCTCCAAAAATGACCCCCTTTCCCCTTTTTTAAACCCTTGCCCCCTGACCAGGGAAAATCCATTTCTACCCCCCCCTTTTTATTTGCCCAAAAAAGCGCTATTGTAAATTTTAAATGAAATTTTTTTTTTTAAACCTGGGGAAAACTGCAGTTTCCTTAAAATGTGAACCGAAAAAGGGGTTTTTTTGTCTTTTTTCCCCCCGCCTCCGGGGTTTTTAAATTTATCACACCCTAGGGGCGTCCTATAGAGCAAAAAACTTTTGCTTTTCCCCTGCGGGGGGGCAAAAAGCCGATTTTACTTTTTCGTATGGGGGCTTCCCCGCCCCCTGCAGCACAAGCATTTCCCCCCCCTCTTTCATACCCCCCATAGGGGCTTTGCAAAATTAATACGTGGGCGGCGGGGAG
The DNA here is from genome assembly GCA_033576535.1 of Allobates femoralis. NCBI lineage: Eukaryota > Metazoa > Chordata > Amphibia > Anura > Aromobatidae > Allobates > Allobates femoralis. The sequence continues at coordinate 522,687,381 of JARQOC010000001.1, read as the reverse complement.
AACACAAAAACCCGCCTTTGTGGCTTCAAATAAGAAACGCAATCCGGGGGGTAAAAAAATACTTTTAAAAACTTTACAAAAACCCGTTTTAAAAGGGACACTAAAGGACCTTTACTAAAGAATTAAAAAAAACCCCGGTGTTTCACGGCAGGTTGAAAAAAAAACCCATACCGCCTTTACATGCCGTTTACAAGGGCTCTACGGGTTTTTTAAAATTTTATCTCTAAAAGCACCGCCGGGTGCCTCAAGTTCCCCCCCCTCAAGCACCTTCCCTCATTTACCCCGAAACAGAAGTAATAGGGGACCCCCTTTGGCAGCGGGGACAACACATGGGCGTCCCAAAATTTTGGGATTACGAGATCCGTACATGTTTGGACAAGCAATACATCATGATTCCACCACCCGGGGGAAAGGGGGGGCTAATACATGACCTACGCAAAGGGGGGTTTGTGACGGGCCTCCTTAAATACCGCCCATGCAGCGACAACCAATCGTAACGCAGGAGTTTTCCACCAATATCCTGAAGGGGGGGGGGTTTTCCCCCGGAGGCTGTGTCCCCCCAGGAGTTAACTAGGGGCGAAAAAAACCTTACCGCCCTTTTTTTTAGCCCCCGCTACCAGGGGTTGAAACCCAACCTTTTTTAAAAGAGCACTCCCTCGGGAAACGGTGCCAAAAAAAAAGGGAAAATAAGCCCCATATTGCCTCTTGTCTGCCCCCTTTTTTTAGGCATCAAATTTTAAAAAACCCCCCCAAAATTTTGGGAAAAAGGGGAAAATAAAAAAAAAAATTTTTTTTAAAATTAAATGGGTCGTTTTTAAAAACCCGGGGGGCTGCTTAAAATTTCAAATATAAGGCACCCTTCCGGGGTACACAAGGAAACCCCCCCAAATGCGGTACAACCCCCCTCAGTTTTTACACAGCCCCCCCTGGAAAATCCCCCCCATGTGTCACATCCCTCAGCCGGAAAAAATCCCCCTATGCAGAAAATGGCCCATATGCTTCCACGCCCATCAGGGAAACGGGAGCCCCCTTCTAAAAACCAACCCTCAGATTACACAGCCCCCATAAATGGAAACGGGACCCCCCCCATGCTGCTAAAGAGTCTCCTGGCGTACATATTCCCCTCATGCCACACCCCCCCCTTTTGCGGTAAAAAGTTCCCCTATCCCTGTACACGCACCCCATCAGCTACAGAGCCCCAGCGGTACGAGCCCCTTGTGTTGTACTCCCCCCCAATGCCGCATAGCACCCCTCAGGGAAAGGGGCCCCCAACTGGTACATGTCCCCACATTGGTACAGATCCCCCATCATGTTACAAGCCTTTCCCTTGGGGGTTCAGACCCCCCCCGCTGTACACAGACCCTATGGTATGCACACTTTAAATAAAAAGAATTTTACCATCCTCTCTATACCGCCCCCTGGGGACATCGCCATCCCCCCCTGTTTTTTCTGGTTTCCTTTGGGTATCGGGCACTGAGAAATCACAGTGAGACAACATTTTTCTGTGCCCACTCACCCTAAAACCATCCCCCGGGCCAACACGGGGACGGGGGCGGGGACAGTTTTCAGGACGTATGGGGAAAAAGGGAGTATGAACCTTCACCCCCGGAAAAGTCCCGTGTTTTTTCCCCTAGAGAGACGGATTTTTTATTCGAAATTTTCGCCAATTTTAAAAAACAGCTGTTTTGGCGATGTCAGTCATTCGGGAAAAGCAAAAAAAAATTTTTTTAAAAAAACGGCAGTTTGGGGGTTATTTTTGATAACGCTTCGATCACCAAAAGCTTACCCCAATTTCCCAAAAATTTTAATGAATGGTTTAAAATCCTTTTTCGTGTAAAAGGGGCGGCGGGGGGGTTTTTGATCAGTGCTCAAAAATAATGCTGATCTCCTTTTTTTTTTCCCCTCCCCGGGATATACAGGGGAGCGTTTTAGGCTGTCAGCCAATCACACACCACCCCCCAAAGTGCTTTTTTTTTTCACACAAGAAAGGGGATGTGTTTTGGGGTGATAGCCACAGACCTTGCCCAAAAAGACCCCCCGCCATTTTTTCCCCCCCCCCCCACCCTTTCCGCAGTGCGCAGTTTTTTTTTGTTTCAGTCAGGGGACCGCTACTGCGCTGCGGTGCTATAAAGTTTTTTGTTTTAAAAAGTGAGCGAAATCAAGTTAGATAGACAGATAGGTTTAGGGAGAAGGACATTAAAATCACCCTTTTGAGGGCTACTTCGAAAAAAGGGGGGTGGGGGTTAGTTTTAAAAAATCACCCTTTTTTAGGGCTATTTTAAAAAATAAGGGCTAGTTTTAAAACACCCTTTTTTAGGGCTAGGTCAGAGCTTTCCCTTTATTTTTTTTTGCCAGGCAGGTGTGGGGCTAGGCTGTGCAAGGTTTTTCACAAACTGGCCAAATCTACTCGGGGTTTTCCCTTTGGACAGGTAGGGGTAGAAACTGCTGTGAAGAACCCTTACACCCCCTGTTTTAAAGTACCAAATTTTTTTTACTGCACTAGTCCAGGCTTTTTTTGGGGGGGTGGTAGTGTTATGGTTAATATTTTATAATATTAATGTTAAAAAATTGCTGCTCCTGACCAAATCAATATAGACCAAGGGGCCGGGGATTGAAAAAAAAGTAACCCAACACATAAGAAAATTAAAACCCCCCTTTGGGGCAGACCCAAGCCCCAAGTCCTTTTTTTTAAAAAACATTTGGTTTTTAAAAAAAAAAAGGGGGGTCGGTCCAGCCCTACTCAGATGAAAATTTTTTGGGGCCATGGCAAAAAGGGGGCTCGGCAGCCACTCAGATGTTTTCTTGGTCCAGGGGGAATAAGGGGCCCGGGTCAGTCCATGGGGGGTCCAGAGGTCCAAGGGGTGTGTCTTGATCGATTTATGTTTTTCGTGTTTGGCCTTTTTCTGACCTCCACTTGGGTTTTTGGGGTTCCCGTCTTCTTTGGACCCCCTCTTGGCCCCAGCACAGGTGTGATGTGGCGGGAAAAAGGGAGCCATTTTAAAAATCAAAAATTTTAAATGAAAAAAAAATACATTTAAAAATACATTTCCCCCATGCCCTTATGTTTTTGGCTTAATAAATTTTTTTTGATAAAAAGGGGCCCCCTTAACAGCCCCCCCCCCAAAAACTTTTTTCCCCAAACCCTACCAGAGCCTATCCCCATCGCCCAATGTCCCTTTTAACCTCCCCGCCGCTGAAAATTTTAAAACCCCTTAAAACCCCCTTGGTACAACTTACAAAAACAAACAATGATAGCTGCAAAAAATTTTAAAATGACAAGAAAACAAAGCCTATCAAAACCGCACCCTTTTTATTTACAAAAAATTTGGTCCCGGGGATCTTCTACCCCTTTGTTTTGTAGAGAGTTCGTTTCTGTAGGGGTGCGTAACCCCCCTGGGGGACCTTATTATCTGGAATATTCGAAAAATTTTTAACAAACGCCCATTTTTTTTTCTAATCCATCCCCTTTCTTTCATTTTTGGAGCACCATTATCTGAAGGGCCTATTTGGGGGCTGCTAAACCTTGAAGGGGGGTTTTGTATAAAAAACGAATCTCTGTTATTCCCCCCGTGTAATTTATCTGGACTATATTTTTACTTAGGGCCACTAGGGGGGAGATAAAAAGGGGGCAAAACCTACTTTAAATTTATCCGGGGGCAAAAACTTTGTATGAACAATTCTTAATGAACATTTTTTTATGAACATTGTTAAAGAACATTTTTTAGAACAATTCTTATGAACATTGTTATGAAAAAAATTCTTTTGGGGGAATTCCCAAAAAAGGAAAGGGGGATAGGGTCCGCTATCCGCGCCTCGGACTTTCCTTTCCTGCTTCACCTCATTCCCTACCTGGGAAACCCCGAATTGTATCACAAAACTCATGGGTGGGCCAAATTTCCTTTTCAGGGCCCAAAAATTTTTTAAAACCCCCCGGATTATTTGGAAAAATTTTCCCTTTAAAAAAAGAAAACCTTAAAAAAACAAAAAAACAAAATTTAACCTTTTTCCTTACATAAAAAAATTTTTAAAAAAAAAACCCCTTTTAAAAAATTTTAAAAAAAATTTTTTCCCCAAAAGTTTTTTTATACGGCCAAATTTTTTAAACCCCAAGAAAAAAAAAAATTAAAAAATTTTATTTTTAAAAAATTCCTTTTTTTTTTTAAACAACACCAACACCTTAACTCCCCCCTTCCCCCCCCCTAGCCCCAAAATTCAATCGGGGGGACAAACCCCCCAAACCCCAACTCCCCACCAAACCCCCCACAAACCAAACCCCTACACAAAACAAAAACAACCCAAAAAATCAAACAAAATTTAATTAAATTTATTTACTTAAATAAAAAAAATTTAAAAAAATTTTTAAATTTTTAAAAAATTTTTTAAAATTTTTTTAAATACCAATATACTTTAAAAAATAAAAACCCCTTTTTTTTTAAAATTCTATTATTTTTAAAAAAAATTTATTTTAAAATTTTAAAAATTAAAAAACCTTTTTAATTTTATTTAAAATTTTTTATTTTAATTAAAAATTTAAAAAAAAAAAAAAAAAACAAAATTTAATTTTTTTTTTACCTTGTTTTTGTTAATTTTTAAATTTTAAAAAATTTAAAATTCCCCAAACAAAACCCAAATCCCCAAAACAATATTTTTTCCCCCCAAAAAAAAATTTTTAATAACTACAATAAAACAAACCAAACCAAAAAAACCGCAACACAAAAAACCCCCCAAAACCCAAACTTCCACACTATTAAACAAAAAACAAACCCAAACTTTTTTCCCCTTTTCAAACACAAAACCAAACTTTTTTTACCTTTTCCCCCACCCCAAACCCCCCTAAAAAAAACAAAAAACAAAACAATTTTTAGACCATCATTAAAGAACCCCTTAAAAAATTTTTTAAAAAATTTATACCCTTTTTTTAATTTTATTGATATTTTTTTTAATAAAAAAAAATAACCCCTTTTTTTTTAAAAAAGGGCCCTTACCTTTTTGAAATTTACCCTTTTCGGTAAAAAAGCTTTTACCCTAAAACCTTTTTCCCAATTATAAAAAGTAAAAAAGGTATAAATCGTGGGTTTTTGGGGGTTTTTTTATCTAAAAACCTATCTTTTTTGCCCAGCCCAAATGGTTTTTCCCCACTATCTCATATATGTTTGGGAAATTTTTTCTTTTAAATTTTGATAAAAACCCCCATGGGAAAAACCACAACCCTCTAAAAAATAAGTTCCTTAGGTTTAAGACCATGTGGGAAAGTTTTATAATTTTTCGTCCTCATTTTCTTGGGACTTAAAAAAAGGCGTAAAAAATTTTTTTAAAAAGAATTTTTAAAATTTTAAAAAAAATTTTGGAAAAAAAGGGGGTCTTTTTAAAAACCTTTTCCCCCCCTTTTTGGGAAACCTTTCCAAAAAATCGACGGTTTCTTTTTTTTTGGGCCGAAAAACATGGGTCCCCTATAGGGAAAAACTAATTGAAAAACAATCTTTCCATTTTTAAAAATTATTTGGGGGGGAAAACTGATAAAACTGTTTGGGAAAAAAAAACAAAATTTTAAAAAAAAAAATTTTAATTCGCCTTTTTGAAAAATTGCAAACCCGCAGTTTTTAAATTTTTGTTAAACGGAAAAACCCTCCTATGTGACAAAACCCAAATAAATTTTTTTTTGAACTTAAATTTCCCTTAAAACCCCCCCCAGGGAAGGGCTCTGGTCTAAATTAAAATAATAAAACTAAAAAGAAATCAAAACCCCCGGAAGATTTTTAAATTTTGGAAAAACCCTTTTCTATTTTTGGAAAAAATTAATAAAAAACCAAAATTTTTTATTTTTGTCGTTTTAAAAAAAATTTTAAATTTTTTTAAAAACCCAAAAGGATTTTAAAAAAAAAAAAAAAGATCGGGGAAAAAAAAAACTAAATTTTAAACCATAATGATGAATTTCCACTTTTTTTTCCCTTGGATTATCTGTGCACCGTTGGCATTTATTATTTTTTTTTTTTTTTTTTTATTTTATTTTATATCATCTCATCTTTTCTCTGAGGTATGTCACTTTGTCTCCCTTGCCATTATATCTATATTTATTTATTTAATCCCAATTAATACTTCATTGATATATGCATTCACATCTTTTACCTTCCCATGTAGCAATTTCTTATAGCTTTCAGCACATGGTTATATCTGACCAGCACACTGGACTTCTCTGAACAAAGGAACTTATATGTGCCTTATTTTATTCTATTTTTATTATTTATTTTTAATTACCAGTATACTCATGTAATCATTCAATCTCTCTGCATTAACTCATCACATGTCTCTATGTGGGAAGGGGGTGGGGTGGCTACCTTTTCTTTTGGGTCTGAAACTAGCAGTGTGTATGCTCAAAACTGGTCAGACAGCTTTTAGTCCTTACACATCACTTCCTGTCTAAACCTATTGTCCAAACATTCCTTCATTTCTTTGTCTCTAACCATGTGGCCTTCACTCGGCGGCCATCTTTGCATGGACAAAAGTATATTCCCAGATTCTCAATCTGAGGCAATCCTAACCCATCTTTCCCACACATTCTCTTATACTCCTGCATTTCTGTCTTAACACTATTTAAACTCTCATTTCTCTGCTGTCTTACATTTGTTTTAGAATATCTGCTTTTACTTACATATTTTCATTTATGCTCGACAAGTCTCTCATACTTGCCATATGCTAGCATCTTTTAAGGGCACAAAAAAAACCAAGCACTAGTTACCACAAGGCCCATTTACGAGAGCACATAGCATTACAAAATGGCAGACATCAGAGAGCACATGTCATCAAAATGGCTGACATCAGAGAGCCCATGCCAACAAACTGGCTGACATCAGAGAGCCCATGCCAACAAATTGGCTGACATCAGAGAGCACATGCCAACAAACTGGCTGCAAGAGGTATTGCCTCCCACAAAATGGCCGCCCCCAGAGGAGGTCTGAGAAGCACCAACAAGATGGCCGCCAACAAAAGAAACATGTGCTCCACCAACAAATTGGCCCCCCAACAAAGAAACATGTGCTCCAGCTTATGGTGGTGGAATTCACATTGTACAGTTCTATAATACACATAACTTAAACTTTTGTCTTTCTTTTTCCTTTCCTCTTCTATCCAATTTTCTCTATACAAACTGTAAGAGACTCTTTCCCATGCCCCTAGCAGTATATAACAATCCATTACCTTCCAAAACACCTTGTCTCTCTTTTAACCCAATCTTCACTGCACTTCTGCCATTCCACACAACTTCATAAGCTATGTGCATCATTTAACATAACTTTTCCCTTCACGAGTCACAAGTAATGTACACAGATCTATCTTGCCATCTGAATTAGGCTTAGGGCCTTTACGACACAGCTGCATTAACTTCTCCATCTCTCTCTATATAGAATAAGATGATGGACACAAAACAAACACTTAAGACTGGGGAGATGACAAACCTGGCACAAGACCTTCACAGCCGTCTACCCTTCCTATCTGTCCCTGTCTGATTTCCATGTTCTGTAGTTTACCTTGTATTAATATTATCAGGCCATGTACTGAATCACTCTAAGTAACATGGCCCTATGGGAGTCAACACTCAACCTCATGCAGAGTCCCAATCAATGCCTATTTATTACTGAATCACTCTAAGTAATATTTATAGACAGATTCTCACTCAATGCTCATCTTAGACAGAGTCATCACTCAATGTCTATTTTCTCTCCAGAACTGAAAATCGTATCACAGGTGACCACTTTGATGTATCTCACAAACAATATCTTTTTCCGTCTCTAGACACTGCTCAAAAACCCTTGCTCTTTCCTACCAGTCATCTCCCTACATACAACATATATAACAGGCAGCAGCAACTTAGCATGACGGTTCTTCCGCAATCAAATGGCCAACAGCGGAGAATACCCCATCTGCCGTCTCAGATACCCAGAAGACCGGACGCGGTCAGGCAATCTGCACAGGGTACCCCGAAAAAACGGGTAAAGTCAACAGATTATAATAAAATCAGCAGACTTACCGTTTTTGTTAGGGAGGTGATCAGTCTCCTGGCTCGGGGTACTCAGTGCGTCCTGCCATCTCCTTCACCGGTCATTCAAGGTTTGGGGATTCTCCTATACTGCTGTCCCACGTTGGAGCGCCAAATTGTTATGGATTAATATTTTATAATATTAATGTTAATAAGTTGCTGCTCCTGACCATATCAATATAGACCAAGCGCCGGCATTGAAAAGTAGTAGACACCAGACACATAGAGTCAGATGTACACCCTTCCTTGGTCAGACCCAAGCTTCAAGTGCCTGTTTATTATAAGACATTTGGTTTTTACTAAAAAAGGGGCTCGGTCAGCCCTACTCAGATGTATTCATTGGTCCATGGGCAATAAGGGGCTCGGTCAGCCCTACTCAGATGTATTCATTGGTCCATGGGCAATAAGGGGCTCGGTCAGTCCATGGGCGGATCCATGAGGTCATCAAGGGGTGTGGTCTTGATCGAGTATGTTTTCTGTGATTGGTCCGTCTTGCCTGACCTCCAGCTTCGGTGATTGGTCCGTCTTCTTTGGACTCCATCTTGCTCTCAGCACATGGTGTGATGTGGCAGGAAATGGCAGCCATGTTTAAATCACAACTTATACAATGTAAAATAATACACTATATATATCATTTCTCCCATGCCCTTATGTCTTAGGCTTAATTAAGTATTTTGATCTTAAGGCTCTCTTTAACAGTAGCAGTGTCTGGTAGTCAGCAGTGTAGCCCAGTTGCAAAGTAAGCTACACCGCCTGGCTATACAGTAGCCAATTTTTTGCTGCAGCTAGTCCAGGCAATTTTTTGGGGCTAGTAGCAGTGTCTGGTAGTCAGCGGTGTAGCCCAGCTGTAAAGTAAGCTACACCGCCTGTCTATCCAGTAGCACATTTTTTACTGCAGCTAGTCCAGGCAATTTGTTTGGGCTGGAAGCAGTGTCTGGTAGTCAGCGGTGTGGCAAAGCTGTAAAGTAAGCTACACCTCCTGTCTATCCAGTAGCCAATTTTTTACTGCAGCTAGTCCAGGCAATTTTTTGGGGCTAGTAGCAGTGTCTGGTAGTCAGCGGTGTAGCCCAGCTGTAAAGTAAGCTACACCGCCTGTCTATCCAGTAGCCAATTTTTTACTGCAGCTAGTCCAGGCAATCTTTTTGGGCTAGTAGGAGTGTCTGGTAGACAGTGGTGTGTAGCCAATTGTGAACCAAGCTACACCGCCTGTGTAGTTCAGACTAATTTTAAACTGCACCTAGCCGAGGTAATAGTTTGGGCCTAGTAGCAGTGTCATTTAGACAGTGGTGAGTAGCCCACTTGTGAAACACACTACACCGCCTGTCTAGTTCAGACTAATTTTTAACTTCACCTAGCCCAGGTAATAGTTTGGGCTAGTAGCAGTGTCATTTAGACAGTGGTGTGTAGCACACTTGTGAAACACACTACACTGCCTGTCTAGTTCAGACTAATTTTTAACTGAACCTAGCCCATGTAATAATTTGGCCTAGTACCACTGTTTGGCTACTTAGCTCTGCTCGATTTCCATCCTAATATTTTTTTCCTAACAACTGCAGAGTTGCCAGTTTTGTCACATATAAAATGAGTGGCATAAGGCCTGCTGCTGGTGGAAAGGGGAATCGGCGTGGTGGAAAGGGGAAAATAGTTTATGTCCGTGGGGTAGGTGGTAAAGCAGCAGTAACATCTGCTGAAGAAAGACCATCTTCCAGCCAAAGTAAAATGTCTTCTTATTTCCGTGGACAATCTGATATGATCCCTGTCTTACGAACACGACCATCGATACCTATTGTAGATGAGGCACAAAAACAGCAGGTGCTTGAAAGAATCTCAAGTGCTCCATCAAGTGGCCTCTCCTCCACCTCAACTTCCACATCCCACACCCTCCAGTCCACTGAAGTGTCACCCAATCGCACTTGCTTCCTCCCATCTCCCAAGTCTCCAGCCGCCCTACTGAGTATGGGGTAACAGAGATGGTTGAGTCTACAGAGCTGTTCAGTCACACTATAGCCTGGGAATCAGAGGTCTTCTCCAAAGCTGCAGTAAGTCCAGATGAGGAATGATATGCACAGATGCCCAGAAGCTTTGTGAGTCAGATCCAGGCTCAGATGAAGAAGGTTCTGAGCATAATGTAGATCATCATTCCCAAACTGTAACTCCTCTTGGTGGAGACAATGTGGAAGATGCTGATGAGACTTAGATACCTGATTGGACCGACAACTCAACTTTTCGGTCAGGGCAGGAAGAGGTTGTCTCTGAGGATGAGGGGTGTGATAACACACAGGGTGATGATGAGATTGGAGATCCCACTTACTGTCAACCCACAGTCAGCCAGTCGATGAGGTCAGCAGAGGAGGTGAAGGAGGATGCTAGTGACAACGAGGTTAGATTGCACCCTCCAGGATAGAGACGGAGTACTGGAAGCACATCAACAACAGCATCCGCAGTCACAACTCTGTCTCTGAGCAGAAGTGGTGGTGGCTCTGCAGGTCGCATGGGCTCTAAGCCTTGCCTAGCCTGGGCCTTTTTTGACATTTCCAAGGATCACCCAACTCATGTGATCTGTAAGATTTATCACCAATCTCTGAGTAGAGGCCAAAAACTCAATAGTTTCAGTACTTCATGCATGAACTGTCACATGGATATGAAGCACAAGTCGCAGTGGGAAGCTCACTGTGCTACAATGTGGCCTAGCGGGGCGGGCCAAATACCGTCTGCCCCATCAAGTGCATCCGCGTGCTCTTTATCCTCTCTGACTGTGGGGACAGCTGTCACTCATGCTTTTGGATGTAGAATTCCACCTCTTTACCTGCAACAGGCAATGTAATTGCCAGGTCGTCACTTGTTTTTGAGGTGGAAAATGCTGCTGGTGTTGAGCTCTCTCAGACATCGAGAGCACCACCTTTGGATGAAGGCAACATTATATCTGCGCCTGCAACTCCCTCACTGACCAGCAGTTTGCCTGGGACACCCTACTCAACCCCCTCTCAGCTCAGCAGCCAGCTCTCCGTCCCTCAGATGTGGACAAGTAAAAGACCATTTCCTCCTAGCCATGACAAAGCTAAGCAAGCTGTTGGCTACAGAAATGCTGCCTTTCCGCCTGGTGGACACAGAGGATTTTAGAGACCTTATGTCCGTTGCAGTGCCCCAGTACTAGATGCCCAGTCGCCACTACTTCTCCAAGAAGGGCGTGCCTGCGCTACACCAGCATGTCGCAGACAACATCACCACTTCCTTGAGAAACTCTGTGTGTGACAGGATGTATTTCACCACAGACACTTGGAACAGTAAGCATGGACAGGGGCGTTACATGTGGGTGACTGGGCGCTGGGTAAGTATGGTGAGATCTGTAGAAGGGTTTGCTGTACAAGTCTTGCCGTCCCCACAAGTTGAGCGTCAATCCTCGGTACGTAGCAGTTCCTCCACTGTTTGCCTGGTCAACCCTGTCTCGGTCCTCCACCTGTGCCCAAAACCTGTCTGGTAATGCCACCCGCGTTGTAACTTTGCACAAGGAATCCAGCACACCTCCTTACTATGCTGGCAGCAGGGCTCAACACCATCAAGTGGTGTTCACCTTGAAATGTCTGGGAAATGTGAGTGACACAGCTGAGGAGTTGTGGTCAGCTCTGGAGACCGAGTTTCAGCAATGGTTGTCTCCACTCCACCTGCAGCCAGGGAAGGCCATGTGCGACAATGCTGCAAACCTGGGTGCGGCCCTTTATCGGGGCAATGTGACACGTGCCTTGTATGGCTCTCGTGTTGAACCTGGTTGTCCAGTAATTTTTAACACATTATCCTGGCATAGATGGACTTCTGCAGAGGGCACGGTCGCTGTGTGCTCACTTCTGGCGTTCGCATCCTGCAGCTCAATGACATGCATCACTCCAGAAGTCGTTCGGCCTGCCTGTTCACTGTCTGAAATGCGATGTGCCGACACGCTGGAATGCTACTCTGCACATTTTGCAGCGACTGTGGCAGCACCGCCGAGCCCTGGTGCAATACGTTATGACATATAGCCTGGGCCAATGAGATCCAGAGGTGGGGCAGATGATGCTGCTGGAGTGGTCTCACATGAAGGACCTATACACCCTTCTGCACAGTTTCGAAATGGCGCCGAAGATGTTTAGCGCTGACGATGCCATTATCAGCATGACTATTCTGGTCATCTACATGCTGGAGCAAACTCTAAACAGTATTCGGAGTCAGGTGATGGGACAAGAAGAGGTGGAGGAAGTACGGGAGGAGTCCTATGCGGAAGGGATAACAAGATCACCAAGGTCCTCATGGTCAGCAGCACCAAGACGGCAGGTATGGGAGGGTGGAGGAGATGAATTACCGAGGGTGCATGGTAGCAGCCTAACTGTTGAGGAAGGTGCAGGAGCCCAGGAATAAATGGAGGATGAACTGGCAATGGGCATGGAAGACTCAGCAGATAAGGGAGACCTTGATGATATTTCTGTTGTGCAAGGTTGGGGGGAGAGGGCAGAGGAAGGAAGCATGATTCTCACCTCACTGCCACCAACACAACAAGGACTTGGTCCTCCTGGTTGTGCAAGACACATGAGCGCCTTCTTGCTGCACTACCTGCAACATGACCCTCGGATTGTCAGAATTCGTAGTAATGCCGACTACTGGGTTGCCACTCCCTTAGATCCCCAGTACAATACAAAATTTGGCAAAATAATTCCTGCCATAGAAAGGGATGCATGCATGCAGCAGTATCGGCAGAAGCTGTTACACAATCTTAGATTGGTTTTTCCACAAAACACCAGTGGTACACAGAGTGAATCTCACAGGAGTATCTCCAAGTGAACATCGATGCCATGACTGTTGAACTGGACCCTTGCTCATTTTGGTCTTCCAATCTGGAAAAATGGCCTGAGCTCGCCAATCACATCTTGGAGATCCTGTCATGCCCTGCAGCCAGCGTTCTCTCTGAACGTGTCTTCAGCGCTGCTGGTGGTGTGCTGACAGATAAGCGCACGTGTCTGCCCAGCCAGAATGTAGACAGACTAACGTTCATCAAGAAGAACAAGTCAAGGATTCGCAAGGACTTTTCTACCCCTGTGTCATTCTGGGGAGACTAAAGGCTTGTGGATTTTTGAATGTGCTGCATGACTGTCACCAACAATTTTAAGCTTGCAACTGTGGGGTAATTGATGCCACTTAAGTGGTGTCTGTGCCCCAAGTTTTGGAAAAAATGGAGACTCTTGTTGGAGTCCCCTTGCTGTGTTTTACATGATTTTAGAAGGGCATGACATGCCTATATCTGTTTCTCCTCCTCCTTTTACTTGTCCACCTCTTTTCTTTTCACATTTTTATATGTACTTGTCACTTTTCCATGTGTTTGTTGTGTCTTCTGAGTAGTTTGTCACCTTTTGGACATCTTAGAAGGTGTTTTCTATGGTTTCGTATGTGTTTGTGTTTGCCTGCCATTGTTTTCAATGGTATTCGACCGTGTTCGACGGTGGTCGACGAACATTCGACGAACATTTGACGAACACACCCCCAATTCGACGAATCGAATCATATTCGAACACTAGGGGAGTGGCTCATCTCTACTATCCATGCAATGAATGATGCCTAGAAAGCACTGACTATTCACACAAGCTGCAGCTGCTGATCTGTACCCCCACTCGTTAAACTCCAGTCATATGCACCGCTCCCAGGCCGGTGATGGACAGGGGGATGCAATAAATATTACATTAGCCTAATGAGCAGGAGCCCATAACCACAGGCAGTAGCTGCAGCCTGCCCCAGCCTCCTCTAGACTCCAGACACCGCTCCAGAGCTGCACCTCCTCCCCTACAGCACAACTAATAGCTTCGGACTATAAGACGCACCCCCCCCACTTTCCCCAAAATGTTTTGAGGAAAAATGCATTTTTTAGTCTGAAAAATACGGTGATTATATTCTGCTACGGGATACATAAATATGTAAATAAATAAATAGAATTGTGATTAAATAGATCCTCTTAAAGGAAGGCAAAATATGACTAAAAACAATGTATCTACTAATTGGTAAAACATCAGCATTCATTAAACATTTGCACAAGCAGTTTATTTCAGGCTTCAAGTAGAAAATTGGATTTCATTCACCTTATAAAGAAGCCCCTTTATATTTTCCCCTTGTGCTTCCTGGTGACACAGTCAATAGTAGAAAAAGTCAGATCTAGTGTGCATGGTAGTCCTTATGGTCTGTGATAATGCAATCCTCTTCTCTAGGATCAAGGTATTAAGGTTTAGGTTATTTGTATTGATTTTTTGTGCTGCCTTGCTGTGTCAGTCATGCTCATATTTGTGGTTCACAAATTCCTCTTTAAAATGTCACATCCATTTCATCTCCTGTGGCTGTCAATACCGCGTAACCTGAAACACCTACATTATGATTCCAACAGGCACATACTACAAAGCGTGTAAACTACACGCTTACAGCATGAATACATTAGACTGTTTACGTATACTGTAATGTATATGCAGTTCTTAAAAGTGTGTTTTATTTGCAATAGGAAATGGGTATATCGTGAGTTGTACAATATGAAGTAGAAAATAATTTGCTTTGTGCTTGGTATTAAATATTTTGCAAGTAGATTCTTCAAAGAGTATTAAAGCTTTAAAATGGTGGTCCAATAATAATATTGATTTTAATGCTAAATGTCTATTTACTGTAATAATCTAATCTGTTTTCTTTTATTTTTTCGAATACCTAATTTTTATTTGATGGCATTTCATTTGAGAATCCCCAGTGCATGCTGGGGTACTCAACCAGGACGTCATCAAGTGGCAGAGGCTGGGGTCACTGCTGCAGCCTCTGTCCCTTCCCTGAAATAAAGCATCATCAGTGACATCCGTTTAGAGGGCTGGGTTAGTCCATGCTATCCTGAGCATGTGACAATTATCAATTCTGATGTATGCACAGCCTAACAAGCCGTGCAATATTCTTTTAATCTTTTCAATGCACAGTGACAGTATGCACCCTCACCAGCTGTAATGAGAAAGAGAGCGCACTGTCAAGTGTGCATTGTATAGAAAAAAATGAGGAGAACAGAGACCAACCCTGTCCCTGTAAGACATCACTATCAGAGGCAGGGCTCTTTACTATGTGCACTGTCTCTGCTGCCAGCTCATCACTTCTCATTAGAGCCAGCGAGGGAGTGAACTGACACTGTGTATTGAAAAGAATATTTCACAGAAACATGGGAGCTTGTACTTAGCATATTGAAAAGTGCATTAGAAAAGAGATTAGATTATTACGATTAAAAGAAAGATTGTATTAAAATCAATATTAGTTTCCGACGACTCCATTAAGCATGTCAAATCAGAATCTGATAGCTTTATTTATTAGTAACACATTTTGTTATTATTTATTTATTGCCAGTTATTTTTTGTAATTTGCTTTCACAGTGGTATGTAAAAGTTTGTTCACCCCTGGTCAAAAGTAATGTTATTGTGAACAGTTAAGCAAGTTAGGCCTTGTTCACATTCACCTGCGTTTTTGGTACTCTCTGCGTTTTTTTGCAGTTTTTCAAAAACGCAGGTGCGTTAACGCAGAGTGCATTTAAGTGTAGCTGCGTTTTTCAGCTCCACTTGCGTTTTTTTCCCCCAGTTCAAAAAACACTGCATGCAGCGATTTTTGGGTGCTGGATAAAAATGCAGGGGTTGTTTCCAAAAACGCATGCGTTTTTTAACATGGGGCCCTATGGAAAACGTATGCGTTTTTAAATGGCACATTTAGGCACCCTGCGCTAGCGTTTTTGCTTGCGTTTTTGGCCAAAAAATGACTACGTCCAAAAAAGTGTCAAATCCTTTCAGACACACAAGGGACACTTTTTGGCACTTTTAGAAAAACGCAGGTGTTTTTTTTCCTGCTAAACAAAACGCAAATTGAGTGTGAACAAGGCCTTAAAGATTTAATGATCTCTAAGGCTATGTACCCTCGTTGCATATTTGGCACTGACATTATCTGCACCGAATATGCACCTTCTGGCAGAAATACACACCCAAAAACTTGATGTGTTTTTGGTGCGTTTTTGAACGCATTTGCTGCGTCTTTTTCAGACACGTATTTTTTAATGATGATAATGGCTGGAAGGGCTAAAAATGCACCAAAATACGAATCAGTAATTGACTCACTGCAGATTTTTCTACATCCAAGATCTGCAACAAATACCCAAGAAAAGTAAGCGACGTTGGCACACAACTTCAGAATTCTCATAGACTTCTCTGGCTTCAGGATATACATGCAAATTTAGATGCAGATCTCTCAAAATACGCATAAAAAATGCGGCAAAACATTCACCGTGGACACAAGGCCTGAAAGGCATAAAGTTAAAGATGACACATTTCCTTTATATTTCAGGCAAAAAAATATTTCCATCTTTAACATTTTAAAATTAACAAAATCTTTTCAAATTCAGCTTTTTTTTTACAGATGGTGTTATGTTTGCATCAAGAATTTGTTGAAATTTTATTGACTCCATTCTTCTCTCTACCTATGAAATTATTCCCTGTGCCATTAGCTGCAACAGAACCCCAAAGCATGCTTGTTCCAAAGCATGATTGATGTTTTTCTCCCCTCAGCCATCACATGCAGGGCCACAGCATTCATGAAGTGTCTGCCTCAGGTGCGACCCCTGCTAGTAGACAGGGGGCGGCATCCGCATGGGCACCTGGTGGGAGCTCAGCCCCTTGCAGATGCCGCTCCCATTCCTATAGTTCTGGCCGCCGCCGCTGCGACCAGGTCAGTGGCATATCCAGGGGGTGCCTGGCGGGGCATCTGCCCCGGGCACAGGCTCAGTAGGAAGGGGGCACCACTAGTCTCTCCCCACGGCCGCATATTGCGCGCCCTTCCCCGCAGTGTGAGACTGCTTTCTTTTTCACAGAGTCGCACACTGCTCTGTGCTGAGAGGACCTGTGATAATGTCAATGGAGGGGAGGAGTCAAGGGGTCACATGATCAACTCCTCAGTCCTGGATGAGGTGAAGTTTGTGTGAGGTCAGGAGGGATTCAGTGTGGATGTAGCAGAGCCGAGAGTGTACTAGGTGTATGGAGCAGAACCGCGTGTGTACAAGGTGTACAGAGCCGAGCCCAGTGTGTACGAGGTGTATGGAGTGGAGCTGAGTGGGTACGAGGTGTACGGTGCAGAGACCAGTGTGTACGAGGTGTACGGAGTGGAGACACATGTGTATGAAGTGTACGGAGTGGAGCCGCATGTGTACAAGGTGTACGGAGCGGAGCCGTGTGTATATGAAGTGTACAGAGCGGAGTACGAGTTGTACAGAGCGAAGCCGCGTGTGTACGAAGTGTACAGACATGAGCAGAGTGTGTATGGGTCATGCGGAGCAGGAGAGTGTGTTCGAGGTGTATGGAGTGAAGCCGAGTGTTTACAAGGTGTATGGAGCGGAGCACAGTGTGTACGAGGTGTACGGAGTGGAGTCGAGTGTGTACGAGGTGTACAGAGTGGAGCTGAGTGTGTACAAGGTGTATAGAGCGGAGCCGAGTGTGTACGAGGTGCATGGAGTGTAGCCGAGTGTGTATGAGGTGTACAGAGCAGAGCTGAGTGTGTACGAGGTGTAGGGAGCGGAGCCATGTGTGCCCGAAGTATACGGAGCGAAGCTGCATGTGCAGGAGGTGTACGGAGTGAAGTCGCATGTGTACGAGGTGTACAAGGTGTACAGAGCGGAGCTGAGTGTGTACAAGGTGTATGGAGTGGAGCTGAGTGTGTACGAGGTGCACGGAGTGTAGACGAGTGTGTATGAGGTGTACAGAGCAAAGCTGAGTTTGTACGAGGTGGATGGAGCAGAGCCGCGTGTGTATGGGTCGTGTGGAGCAAAGCAGAGTGTGTACTGAGTGGAGCCGAGTGTATATGAGGTGTACGGAGTGGAGCCTAGTGTGTACGAGGTGTACAGAGCAGAGTCGCGTGTGTACGAGGTGTACAGAGTGGAGCCAAGTGTGTACAATGTGTATGAAGCGTAGCCGAGTGTGTACGAGGTGCACGGAGTTTAGCCGAGTGTGTATGAGGTGTACAGAGTGGAGCTGAGTGTGTACGAGGTGTACAGAGTGGAGCCGAGTGTGTACAATGTGTATGGAGCGAAGCCGAGTGTGTACGTGGTGCACGGAGTGTAGCCGAGTGTGTACAAGGTGTACGGAGCAGAGCTCAGTGTGTACTAGTGTACGGAGCGGAGCAATGTATGTATGTTGAGCAGACCAGAAGGAATGTCCAAAAAGCGATACAACCTCAAATTATCATGGTAAAAATTTTAACACGTTTATTCAATATCAAACAACAAAGAAAATGGTCACACAAAAGCATAAAAACATTTAAAATAGCCTAGTTCCTTTATAACAATTCCAATGATAAACAATACATCATGGAAAACCTCATTGCCAGTCGCCAGTACCAGTTGTATTAATACATAAATTTATAACAATATTAATAGGTCTTGCTAATCTCCAAGGACCCCAAAATTATTAGTACAACCTTCATAAAGTGATTTTAACAATACAAGTCCCTCTGAGTACTCAGGTGGCTAATAACTCCTATAGGATACCCTTTTTAGTTTTTTATGAGTCACAACCTGACCAGGTTTAGCACAGACAGTATATTGCATAGAAAAGGCACTTATATTTAAATAATACATATGTTAAGAAACACAAGGCTCAAAACCCTCTACAAATACAATTGCCATATGCATATATAATATAAAGAACCCAGGGAGAGACTCTCATGTTTGTATGAAAACCTGATCCACCCCCAAGCGAAGATTAGATGGATTAGTTGGGGTGTATCAATACCAGTATGGATACACCCCAACTTGAGGTTGTATCGCTTTTTGGACCTTCCTTCTGATTTGCTCAACTATTGTATTCAACTGGTCTAGAGATCCCTATTTTACTATATGTATTGGTGGTGCCCTCCCCTATATCTTCTCTCCATGTATGTATGGGGTGTTCGTGTATGGAGTGGAGGTGAGTGGGTACGAGGTGTACGGAGTGGAGCCCAGTGTGTATGAGGTGTACAGAGCGGAGCACAATGTGTACAAGGTGTACAGAGCAGAGACGTGTGTGTAGAAAGTGTACAGAGCGTAGCCGCATGTGTATGAGGTGTACGGAGCGGAGCCATGTATATACAAAGTGTACGGAGCGGAGTCGCATGTGTACGAGGTGTACAGAGCGAAGCCGCATGTGTACAAAGTATACAGACCTGAGCAGAGTGTGTATGGGTCATGCGGAGCAGGAGAGTGTGTACGAGCTGTACGGAGCAGAGCACAGTGTGTATGAGGTGGACAGAGCAGAGCTGCGTGTGTATGGGTCGTGTGGAGTGAAGCAGAGTGTGAATTGAGTGGAGCCGCGTGTGTACAAGGTGTTCAGAGTGAAGCCGCATGTGTACGAAGTGTACAGACCTTAGCAGAGTGTGTATGGGTCGTGCGGAGCAGGAGAGTGTATATGAGGTGTACAGAGCGGAGCCCAGTGTGTACGAGGTGTACGGAGTGGAGCCGCCTGTGTACGAGGTGTACGGAGCGGTGCCACGTGTGTGCGAAGTGTACAGAGCGAAGCCACATGTGTATGAGATGTACGTAGCGGAGCCGTGTGTGTACAAGGTGTACGGAGCAGAGCCGTGTGTGTATGGGTTGCGCGGAGCAGAACTGAGAGTAGACTAGGTGTATGGAGCAGAGCTGAGTGTGTACAGAGCGAAAGGCACAGAGCTGAGTGTGTATGAGGTGTACGGAGTGGAGCCGCATGTGTACGAGGTGTACGAAGCAGAGCAGAGTGTGTACAGGGTGTATGGAGCAGAGCCGCATGTGTACAAGGTGTACAAACCAGAGCAGAGTGTCTACAAAGTGTACAGAGCAGAGTCGTGTGTGTACGGGGCATATGGAAACAAGCCACGTGTGTACGAGGTGTACGAAGTAGAGATGAGAGTGTACGAAGTGTACAGAGCAGAGGTGTGTGTGTACAAGGTGTACAGAGTGGAGCCATGTGTGTACGAGGTGTACAGAGCAGAGCTGAGTGTGTACTAGAGTACGGAGCGGAGCCATGTATGTATGGGGTGTTTGTAGCGGAGCAGAGTGCGTACAAGGTATATGGAGCAGAGCCAAGTGTGTACAAGGTGTATGGAGCGGAGCCATGTGTACGGAGTGGAGCCATGTATGTAATGGGCATGCAGAGCAGTGTCCGTAGGAGGTGTGTGTACCAGTGATGGCCCCCCGTGGATGCTGATCCTACTCCTATAGTCCCAGCCACCTTTGCCAGCAGCATTCTTCTCCCGAGTACCGGCCACCCCTGTCTGCAGCTCAGCACCGTGGGGCACAATGATCTCATCACTGAGCGCCGCTGTAATGAGATGTGCAGAGCGGCAGAGCAGATGCTGAGGAGACTGGAGCAGTGAGAAGAGAGGTGAGTATTTACTTTTTTTTTAATCAGTGAATACACTGATGGGAAATATGTATTGTGCAATATAATATAGGAGGACAATGGGCGTCCATTATACTATATGGAGGACTATGGGGGTGCATTATACTATAAGGAAGGCTATAAGGGATGCATTCTACTATATGGAGTACAATGGGGGTCCATTATACTATATAGAGGACTATGGGGGTGCATAATATATGGAGGAATATGGGGGTGCAAAATACTATGTCGAATACTATCGGGGGTGCATTATAGTATATGGAGTCAATTATACTACTGTACATAATAATATTTGGAGGCCTACAAGGGATCCTTTATACTTTATGAAGAGCTATTTGATGGCTGTGTTGGGGGCTATTATACTGTACATAGGTCCATTATACTACATGGAGGGCTGGGCGGGGTCATAGTTGGGGATCATACTGTACTAGGGTAGTTGAAGGAGGTACAGTAGGGTCAACATACTGTGCGTGTGGAGGAATGCACTGTGGGGGATCATACAGTGTTTGTGGGGCACTTTTGTTGGTATCACCTTTTATAGGGGCAATGCAAGGGGAACTAGAGACTTCAGTGGGAGGAAAATTACATGGTAAGTGCTGAAATGTTGTGCGAGATGTACCTATGTGACCCAGCCAAATATTCTTTTGGGGGGATGCTCAATTAGAACTTCTGCTCTGGGGCTCCATGATTTCTATGATGCAGGATGCATTGTCCCCATGCTGCAGGACTGATTGGCCACAACTTACACACTAGGTCCAGTGCCGCCCCTCAGTACATACAGGCATGCAGCCATGTTTCTCCTGAGCAGCGGTTGGTCGGTGGTGCTCTTCCCCCTTTCTGCTCCCATATTCTCAACCCAATAGGAAGGACCCTGTTTTTAATTCCAGACAGCCAAGTTTGCGGCGCTATTGATTGGCTAAGCAATTTGGGAGGAAGCGTGGTCTGTTGGAGGAGGAGCGCCATTTTACCAGCTTAGTGCAGTGGCGGCTTGTTGATGCTCAGACTGCAAGTCGTTACCTGTTTTGTGTGCACGGTGCTGCATGGTGACATATCTGACTAGTTAGTGATAGGCAGCGGTTTAGTGTTGTGTAGGGGTGTGCCAGAGGTTGGCAATCAGTGATGCCTCCTGTGCTATAAGGATGCCGGACTGTGTCTGGCTAAAGGACCACAAGCTCTGCCAGTCGTCATTATGTGTCTATATGCTTGTGCCAAGCCGCCATTGCCATTAATGATCCTTGTTCTGGATTCTTCTGTGTGGTTCTTGTATTTGTGATGGCACTGACATCTTTGTGTGGACATCTTTTTTTCTGTTTCTGTAAACCAAAATGTTCACCATTTTGCTCATTTTTACTGGATAAATATAAATCTGTATGAACAAGATTTATTTTTACCGATTAAAAAAAAATTACTAGCGGGGAGGGGGGGAGGCGCCATTTTGCAGTTCGCCTCAGGCAGCAGAGAGGCTAGGTTCACCCCTGATCTCATGGTAACTGGTCACTAGATATCAATGCATGACCAATGGATATCTGAATGAACAGTAAATGAACAGCAGTTAATGAGCAGTTTTGGAGTCACATGACTCAACTACAAAGTATATTTAAACTTTGACTTATCTACAAAGAGAAAACCAAAGTGAATAACCAAATATGGATCATAAGCCCTAGGTCTCTGGGAATTCTGCAATGCATTCTTAGGCTCAGGATAATACCACAGAATCTCATAATTTGCCTCGCTATTATCAGAAATTTTAGGAGAAAATGACTATATCTGAGAAAGTAGAGAAGTCAATGAATTGTGTCATGGCAATTGAGATTAAAGGAAATAGTTAAGTTTCTTTGTATGAAAATGTATTTAAAGGGATGCTTTCATGTAAAAAAATGGTATTACCTACAGATATGGTATTTTTTTTGTAATTTTCTGTGTTGCCTTTTTTAATGTTTACTAGAAATGCATAGTGGGTGGGTCTAATATTGGCCTAACACTAAGAATTTCGGACTTAGTGCCAGCTGCCAATACAAAGCTGGGGTTAATCCCCTTTATTATCCAGCGTTCCATGGCCACCAGGGCCACTGGAAGAGCTGGGTAATGCACCTGAAAATGGCGCTACAAAAGAATAAGCATTTTTCAGGGCGGCTGTGGGCTTTGATTGTCAGTGTGGGGTGCCCAAACATTGGTGGGTTCACCTATCACTATTGAAGACCACTGGTAGGCAATCTGGGTAAGTGTTAAGAAAGGCACCATTTGATTAAAGACCACCGGGAGATCAATCTGAGTAAAACAAGCACAAATGGGACTAATCTGGGAGAAAATGCTGAACTGCAGAGTGCCCACCTGGTGGGGGTTGTATGCCCACAACCACAGGGATTCACCTAAAGATATGGCTGCAGCCCTTCAGAAGCAAAAATAGATAACAGGAGATATGGGGTTAAAATCCTCTGCCCATTAACAAGATGCACATGACACAAAGAGGACAAGCCAGGTAAGTATAATCCAAGTAGTTTAATAGTTGTACGTGTTTCAAAGTATAAACCTCTACTTCAGGACAGAAACTACTATAGCACAATCTGAGAAAAACAATGCAACACTCATTCTATCAGTGTGCACAGGTGCAAAGCCAAACAACAATTGTAGCACTAAAAAAGAGATGCTGCACTCTGCTCTGATCATAAAAATATACAAATTTATTTCAGTTAAGCAAGAATAGAAAAATTGAGACACTTAGCTTTAAAAATATGGCCATATCGTTAAATTGCCCAGTCGCCAAGTCAAAGCATGTCTCTTGGGACCCAGTCCAAGAGACACGCCTTGACATGGCGACTGGGCGATTTAACGATATGGCCATATTTTTAAAGCTAAGTGTCTCAATTTTTGTATTCTTGCTTAACTGAAATAATTCTGTATATATTTACGGTCAGAGCAGAGCGTAGCTTCTCTTTATTAGTGCCACGGCACAATCTGAGCATGTGTGTGTCTCTTGTGACAAGGATGGTTACGGCACTAAATACTAAACAGGAGACAGGTCACTCACAAAGCAATGCCACCGGAGGCAGGCATACGGGCAGGGGCAGGAACCAAAAACCCCTACCCAGAGTCCTGACCCTGTTCCCCTAACTTATATTACCTGAAAACTTCAAATCCTAATTAAAGAGCAACCACAAGTCTGATTTCTTGCCCAAAACTATCAATTTAATCTGTACAACAAAGATATTGCGGTCATGCTTTTACTTTACATTGCTAAATCGTGCTGACGGGTTCACTTTAAATCAAATAACATAGCTCCAGACATATTGACATAAATGTTTGAGTCCATTACTATAATTGATTATTGAAAAAAATTGCATCACAAAGTCATTAAGTTATTTTATTATATTAGGTAAGTGGCCTTCTGTAAAGTCTTCCACCCTATCAGCAAATGATTTCACAAGCAGTAAAAGTTACACTATTGACACCACAAAATTCTTAAGTATTTACACTGTGTTCGGTTCTTCCTTGCTCTTTGAGATTAACAAACATTACCGAGAAGGCTGTGGCCAAATCCACCCTTGTTGTTTGTAAAACCTTTACAAGTCATCAGCTTCCACTAACATACTGGCACTGTTCAATTACCATCACTTTTAGAGAGCCTTAGCAAAACATCCAGTGCCCATGTAAATAGACAAATCTGAAAACTAGCTGGTCTGTTGGCTTACATACTGTAGGTAATGTTTTCTTTTGCTCAAATTTGTTCTGGAAACTAATCACACCCAGATAAAGCCATCTGCAAATATGAGAAAGATCGACATCCACATGTCAAAGTTTACTCAGCCTGACCAAGTGTACATATAGTACAGATGATTTTAAGGCCCAATGTTTTGATCTTCTTATATGCTGCAGAACGACTGCGCTACAATTCCAGACCATATCCGTGACCGAAATAATAATAAATAGTTATGTCAATAACATCAGTGCTGGTAAACAGGACTTCACAGTAAAAGCCGTTTGTGGTGTCAGATCTAATAATCGTGAGACACAGCATTCTATGGTTAAAGATTTGAAAATCCTCATTGTCAACTTCAAGATCTAATTGTCACCTAAAGGTAACCTCTGATGTGGAATCATATTTTCTAAGACTTTACGGGGTCGCTTTTTGTTTTTATGATATTTAATTCTAAAGTCTCAAACTACCCTAATAATTCACAAGCTAATCAATGAAAGTTTCATTAGATGCTCATTAGAAATTGTGCAAATTGATATACATGACCCAAGCCAGCGGACATTTCAATAATTTGTGGTTTCCAATTGAGCTCAAAAGATACTTCCTACAAGCCAGTATCCTCGGTTCTAATTTGGCTTAGCTGGCCTGGTCCTACTGCTGGGAAAGCCATCAGGTAATAAGAGTTTGCTGGCCAGCCACAAAATATTGACATGGCCACTGGCCCAGATCCCGTGCATTGATTTGTATGATTTCTAATGCCTATAATGAATTTTTTTGAATTGGCTTTATGCATCTTTGAACAGATATATTTTTCTTTGTTTACTTCTTAAATGCAAAGCTAAGCAACTTTATTAACATTTTTTCTTTATTAACATTTCTCTACTATTTTGCTGCTGCAAATGTCTGTAAGGACTGCATCGACTGCAACCGGATGCAACCACACCAGCATTATGCTGGATCCAATTCTTGGATCCAACATAATACTGGTGAGGTTGTATCAGGTTACATCTGGTTGCACTCGACTTTTTGCCAGATCCATTGGAAAGTTGCAATTTTTAATTGGAGTCATCTTGTGGGCATGTCATATAAAAATGTATATATACACTGTTCTAGGTGAAATCCAGATGTCTTGTTCTTAAAATCAAGCTGGAAAATGGCTCTATCACTAGAGGCTTTCGGTTTGACCATGGATTTCTTTTTTAAAGTGTCACGATTGATAGCTATGGCATGGGAAAAGAAACAAAAGAAAAAAGGTTGAGACAGAAACGACGCCGACGATTTTGGTTGCACCCTATTACTATGCAACAAAAGACACATAGTGTATTTTTTGCTTATACCTGGATCTGCGGAAACACCCTGAAAAGTTTTTTGACTAGGTACAGATGACTGCTGAAAGCTCCAATTAATTGGTGCAACACGTCCGATGATTTATCAGAAGGCAGGACACACGTTTCCGCAGATCTATTTCTGCTAAGGAACGTCTGATAGTGACACTCAGGTACGACAATTTAATTGTAACACATCTTTTATTAAAGTGGTAGTACTATTGGGAACATATACCAACATTTTGCTTAATTCTGTTCTGCAGATTCCTGGCTATTGGTGAGATCTTATCATCATTGTATTTCCAATTCAGGCTTGGAATTTCTACAATCTTTGGAAGTATCCAAGACACCTGCCAGGCTTTTTGGGAAGTCTTACATGAGGAATTTATACCCCATCCCCTTACAAAAAACTGGATTGAAATTGCAGCAAAGTTTTAGGAGCTGTGTCAATTTCCAAACTGTTTGTGGGTTGTGGATGGAAACCGATTTGGATTATTAACCCTGAATGCACTGGATCCGAGTTTTACAACTATAAGAATTACTTCTCCATTGTTTTGATGGCTATTGCAGATGCAGAATACCATTTTATAGTCATGGACATTTGCACACAAGGATGCTCAAATGACTCAGGTTTTCAACCTTTCTGCAAGGAGATGTTGTTTTTACGGAAATGATGTTAATTTCCCACCACAAACATAATTTCCAAACACTGAAGGACCACCAATGCCGTTTGTTCTCGTTGGATAATGAAGCATTCCAAATGTGTGGAAACCTGCCGAAGCCATACTTTAGTAGTGGGTTGAGTGCTACAAAAAGGATCTTCAACTACAGAATGACAAGGGCCGGAAGAACTGTTGAGTGCGCCTTTGGACTGCTAACATCAAAATGGAGAATTTTGGGCACAGTCATTAATCTGAAAACTGAAACTGTAGATGAAGTAGTGAAAGCGTGTGTCATTCTCCACAGTTATTTATTGGTGAAAGAATGGCCCAACTTTGGAACTGAATAAACTTATGGAAAGTACATTAGACGATTATGAACATACGACTCTGAGAACAAAGATAGCTGTTGTAGAAATGAGGGATCAGTTTGCTGATTATTTTGTGTCAGACAAGGGGCAAGTGCCATGACAGCAGCAAATGGTGTAATCCTTTAGTGTCTCTCCATCAAGGTGGAGCTGTGTCATTTACACTCCATCTAGCCTTCATGTACCTTCAGGTATTAAAATATAAAATATTAATGTTTATTACATTTATAATGTTGCATTGACCCCCCATTACCCTACTGTGTGTGTCACTGAATAAAGCTTCAGGCCTGTGATTTCACTTCCTCTTCCCTCAGCAATGGTTGCATTGTAATGTTGTAATAAAAGTGTTCATGTCCTAGGAATCTGTAACAATTATAAGATACCCTGAAACCTAATAGCATAGGAATTAATGAGACTGAGACAAGACTTGGATTAATAAACTGTATTGCAAACAATATAACAGTATAAGAAACAGAACAGAAGACAACATCAAAATTAAATGCGATTGCGACCAGCAATAAACTATAAATGTCCAGAAATTATATGCAGGAGTGTGACCAGCACAATTACGTGGATGTTCAGGAATTATATGCAGGAGTGCTATCTGTACTATATGAGAATGTTCAGGAATATTAAGCAGGAGAAGAGTACTGGTTTAGTCTCGGAATGAGTACACTGATAAAAGTTCTTACAGACCAAGGACGTCCAGAGATAATGGAGCTCTCCTAGCATCCTTGAAATGGGAAAACCACAGCCTGGATCAGGGTAATGCACCAGACTGAAGACAGCTGTGAACTAATGAGGCAGAAACAAAGTTAACAGGCAGCAGGATGTCCAGAAGCAGGCCAGTAATGATTCAGGTAACCTGGAAATACTTACTGCATAGTTTATGCGCCCTATCGATGTTCACCCAACCATCCATAAGCGATGAACACTCTTCATCTCACAGCTTTATGGTGTAGACACTGTCAGAATGACGCCAGTGAGCATGGTCCCACAAAGCTGGCTGTTCTTACATTACCCACAGATGACAAATTCCAACCTAAAGAATAAAAAAAAGTTAGGACTGTGTTGAAATGGACTACTCACACTTTGCTCACCAATGCCACACCATTGACCCTGATGACCCTGGGAGGAGTGTTGGTCAGTCCACTGCTCCTGCTTTCCCTCATAGGGACATTCCTGGAAAGACAGTAAATATTTTTGTACTCATTTTTCACATTTACAATAAATATGGTGAACCTCTTTGAAATGAGGATTTACTCTGTTGTGCAGGGTGGTAACCATTGCTCTCGTTACTGGATGCCGTGGATGCAATAGCTGCAATTAATGGGTGGAACAGGTAGCAGAGCAGGCAGCAGTGAAACAGTCAGAAGTTCAGCAGGTGGCAGTTCTGGGAGGAGGACTGTGAAAAAAAATGGAATATTAAGAGAGAAAGAGAGAGAAAGGGAAAGAAAGAGAGAGTGACAAAGAGGGAGAGAGAAGGAGAAATTTGGCAGCAGCCTGCTGGTCAGGAGTTGTCCTAGGAGGTGGTCTGTCAAAAAAGTAGAATATTAGGGAACAGAATGAGAGGAAAAGAGAAAGAGATAGAGAGGGAGGGAGAGAGAAGGAGAGAGGGAGAAATTGTTTTAGGCCAATGCTTACATTGAAAAGGCAGCAGGCATCAGACAGGTGTCAGTCATGTGGCAGCTCCAGGTATGGATCGGCCCTGGCAGGTGGTCTGTAAAAAAAAAAAGAATATTAGGATACAGAATTAGAGGGAAAGAGAAAAAGATAGAGAGGGAGGGAGAGAACGTTTTCTGGCCTATACTTACTTTGTAGAGGTAGCAGGTGCCATTCAGACAACAGCAGGTAGCATTCAAGTGTCAGAAGGCGGCAGTTAGGAGGTAGCAAGTGGTCCTAGGAGGTGGTCTTTAAAAAGCAAGAAAAATATAGTTTATTAGGGTACAGAATGAGAGGGAAAGAGAAAGAGAGGAAGAGAGAGATGGAGAGATTGTTTTCTGTCCTATACTTACATTGAAGAGGCAGCAGCAGGCGGCAGTCAGGTGGCAGTTACAAAGTATTCACTGATCTCAGGGAGACCAGTCCAAGAAAACACTGCGGGCAGCTGGCTAAAGCACTCAAACACAGTGAATTTCTAGGCACATTGCCCCCTGGGAAATATGAATATGCAAATAGAGTCTGTGGAGCCTCTGTTAGGAGTCTCAAACACAGAACTAGCCATATATCCCTCCAGTGAAGGACCCAGCCAAGGGGTGGCTCCTTGCGGAGAACACCATAACCACCATATGAAGTGGCCCTTTAAGTCAATATCCAACTCTTTTACAAGTTTACAGATATGACAAGGGAATACCAAGGCCAAGTATCCATCCACATACAGCTGTTTCGGGGTGTTGCCCCTCATCAGTGTGGAGTAGGATTCTGGCTAGGTGGGAGCAAGGCCTAGTAGACCAAGATTGCAAAGTATTCACTGATCTCAGGGAGACCAGTCCAAGAAAACACTGCGGGCAGCTGGCTAAAGCACTCAAACACAGTGAATTTCTAGGCACATTGCCCCCTGGGAAATATGAATATGCAAATAGAGTCTGTGGAGCCTCTGTTAGGAGTCTCAAACACAGAACTAGCCATATATCCCTCCAGTGAAGGACCCAGCCAAGGGGTGGCTCCTTGCGGAGAACACCATAACCACCATATGAAGTGGCCCTTTAAGTCAATATCCAACTCTTTTACAAGTTTACAGATATGACAAGGGAATACCAAGGCCAAGTATCCATCCACATACAGCTGTTTCGGGGTGTTGCCCCTCATCAGTGTGGAGTAGGATTCTGGCTAGGTGGGAGCAAGGCCTAGTAGACCAAGATTGCAAAGTATTCACTGATCTCAGGGAGACCAGTCCAAGAAAACACTGCGGGCAGCTGGCTAAAGCACTCAAACACAGTGAATTTCTAGGCACATTGCCCCCTGGGAAATATGAATATGCAAATAGAGTCTGTGGAGCCTCTGTTAGGAGTCTCAAACACAGAACTAGCCATATATCCCTCCAGTGAAGGACCCAGCCAAGGGGTGGCTCCTTGCGGAGAACACCATAACCACCATATGAAGTGGCCCTTTAAGTCAATATCCAACTCTTTTACAAGTTTACAGATATGACAAGGGAATACCAAGGCCAAGTATCCATCCACATACAGCTGTTTCGGGGTGTTGCCCCTCATCAGTGTGGAGTAGGATTCTGGCTAGGTGGGAGCAAGGCCTAGTAGACCAAGATTGCAAAGTATTCACTGATCTCAGGGAGACCAGTCCAAGAAAACACTGCGGGCAGCTGGCTAAAGCACTCAAACACAGTGAATTTCTAGGCACATTGCCCCCTGGGAAATATGAATATGCAAATAGAGTCTGTGGAGCCTCTGTTAGGAGTCTCAAACACAGAACTAGCCATATATCCCTCCAGTGAAGGACCCAGCCAAGGGGTGGCTCCTTGCGGAGAACACCATAACCACCATATGAAGTGGCCCTTTAAGTCAATATCCAACTCTTTTACAAGTTTACAGATATGACAAGGGAATACCAAGGCCAAGTATCCATCCACATACAGCTGTTTCGGGGTGTTGCCCCTCATCAGTGTGGAGTAGGATTCTGGCTAGGTGGGAGCAAGGCCTAGTAGACCAAGATTGCAAAGTATTCACTGATCTCAGGGAGACCAGTCCAAGAAAACACTGCGGGCAGCTGGCTAAAGCACTCAAACACAGTGAATTTCTAGGCACATTGCCCCCTGGGAAATATGAATATGCAAATAGAGTCTGTGGAGCCTCTGTTAGGAGTCTCAAACACAGAACTAGCCATATATCCCTCCAGTGAAGGACCCAGCCAAGGGGTGGCTCCTTGCGGAGAACACCATAACCACCATATGAAGTGGCCCTTTAAGTCAATATCCAACTCTTTTACAAGTTTACAGATATGACAAGGGAATACCAAGGCCAAGTATCCATCCACATACAGCTGTTTCGGGGTGTTGCCCCTCATCAGTGTGGAGTAGGATTCTGGCTAGGTGGGAGCAAGGCCTAGTAGACCAAGATTGCAAAGTATTCACTGATCTCAGGGAGACCAGTCCAAGAAAACACTGCGGGCAGCTGGCTAAAGCACTCAAACACAGTGAATTTCTAGGCACATTGCCCCCTGGGAAATATGAATATGCAAATAGAGTCTGTGGAGCCTCTGTTAGGAGTCTCAAACACAGAACTAGCCATATATCCCTCCAGTGAAGGACCCAGCCAAGGGGTGGCTCCTTGCGGAGAACACCATAACCACCATATGAAGTGGCCCTTTAAGTCAATATCCAACTCTTTTACAAGTTTACAGATATGACAAGGGAATACCAAGGCCAAGTATCCATCCACATACAGCTGTTTCGGGGTGTTGCCCCTCATCAGTGTGGAGTAGGATTCTGGCTAGGTGGGAGCAAGGCCTAGTAGACCAAGATTGCAAAGTATTCACTGATCTCAGGGAGACCAGTCCAAGAAAACACTGCGGGCAGCTGGCTAAAGCACTCAAACACAGTGAATTTCTAGGCACATTGCCCCCTGGGAAATATGAATATGCAAATAGAGTCTGTGGAGCCTCTGTTAGGAGTCTCAAACACAGAACTAGCCATATATCCCTCCAGTGAAGGACCCAGCCAAGGGGTGGCTCCTTGCGGAGAACACCATAACCACCATATGAAGTGGCCCTTTAAGTCAATATCCAACTCTTTTACAAGTTTACAGATATGACAAGGGAATACCAAGGCCAAGTATCCATCCACATACAGCTGTTTCGGGGTGTTGCCCCTCATCAGTGTGGAGTAGGATTCTGGCTAGGTGGGAGCAAGGCCTAGTAGACCAAGATTGCAAAGTATTCACTGATCTCAGGGAGACCAGTCCAAGAAAACACTGCGGGCAGCTGGCTAAAGCACTCAAACACAGTGAATTTCTAGGCACATTGCCCCCTGGGAAATATGAATATGCAAATAGAGTCTGTGGAGCCTCTGTTAGGAGTCTCAAACACAGAACTAGCCATATATCCCTCCAGTGAAGGACCCAGCCAAGGGGTGGCTCCTTGCGGAGAACACCATAACCACCATATGAAGTGGCCCTTTAAGTCAATATCCAACTCTTTTACAAGTTTACAGATATGACAAGGGAATACCAAGGCCAAGTATCCATCCACATACAGCTGTTTCGGGGTGTTGCCCCTCATCAGTGTGGAGTAGGATTCTGGCTAGGTGGGAGCAAGGCCTAGTAGACCAAGATTGCAAAGTATTCACTGATCTCAGGGAGACCAGTCCAAGAAAACACTGCGGGCAGCTGGCTAAAGCACTCAAACACAGTGAATTTCTAGGCACATTGCCCCCTGGGAAATATGAATATGCAAATAGAGTCTGTGGAGCCTCTGTTAGGAGTCTCAAACACAGAACTAGCCAGGTGGCAGTTAGGCAGCAGCAAGGTGGCCAGGAGCAGTCCCCGGAGGCGGTTTGTAAAAACAAATAGAATATTAGGGTACAGAATGAGAAGGAAAGAGAAAGAGGGAGTGAGTGCTCTGTGTCACTGAGGGCTTCCATGCTGTTGTCAGTAAACTCATATGACCCCACTGCCAGATTGCTGGATTGCGGGACATGGTGGCACAGCTGTCTGAAAATCCGGCAGCGGAATCACCGACACGGACTGTGAGATGGAGTTTGTATGTTTGACTACTTCAGACCTTGGGTGTTTTTCGGGTTAATAGAGAGGTGAAAGAACGGTATTATAGGATGTAGCAGTGTCTATAGGGTAATATGTAATGTGTAGTGATATAAGGTTTAGTGGTAATGCTTAGCGATAGAATCAACGTAAGGAAGGGTATGTAGTAGTAATGCTAAGTTCACACGTGGCATAATAGCCGCATATTCCTGGTCTTACGTTGCGCTTTTGAGCGCTCGCATATAAGCTTTGTTTTGAGCGCTCGCAAAACAAAGCTGGTTACACCTTCCAGCAAAAGCTATGGCATCCAGCAAAGCATGGCATCTGCACGTCTTCACGCAAAAGCCATAGCATTGCTGGAAGGTGTGCAGACGCCATGCTTTGCCGCATATTTTTGCACCTGTGCTTTTACTGCAAAAGCGCCCACGCAAAAAGAATTTACAAGAAAATTCTTTGTGTTTTTGTTGGAGCGCTTACCCCATAGGTTACATGTTAACAACATGGCCTTGGAGAAAGCACGCTGAGCAAAGCACGACGTTGGCATGCAGTAGCGCGCTTGCACACAAAAAATCGCCACTGCCGATTACAGGTCAAAATGCGCCGCGTGTGAACGTAGCCTTAATGTGTGCTGAAAATGTAGGTGAAAGTTGATATTTTCCCCAGCAATAGTCAGTGGGAAAGGACTCACACAGTTAACTTTGTATTTGGCACCACAATGGGGGGGAGTGTTAGGATAAGTAAAAGAAAAAAGTTCCTGGTTAGTCAGTCTGGGCCTAGTGTACATCAGAAGAGGAGAGTTAGTGAATGGTGTGATGCTGTGGGAACACTAGAAAGGAAAAAAGCAGCAAGAACTTGGAGAAGTAAACTGATTGAGGTGACAGTGACCACAGAGATGTTTGGCTTGGAGGAGACCTGAAAGGAGAAGAAAGCACAGAACTGAGTGAGTCCAGAATTCATCAGACTTGTGGAACCCTGTAAAGTGAGGGTGCTGCCCAGATGATTCCACAGAGAAGAAAATGCAACTCTAGGAGAAGCCCTCATAAAGGATCACTGTGGTAGTGGGCAAGGAACTTAGCACATCACATTGACTGTGGGCTTCCTGTTCCATAGGAAGAAAGCGGACTAATTTTATTTGCCTTGATTAGTAAACCATTCACTAGAAAAGTTCTATCGTCAATAACTGTTTATGTTTGTGCTTCTGTGTGTGCAGAAGATAAAATGAAATGTGCCTATTGCATTCTGTTCACAAGTGTTGGGCCCAGTAAAAATTAGCTTTGTTAAGAATGTGCCTGTCATCCTTATTTGTGATTCCTATGGAACAAGTGAGGACTGAAACAGGACAGGCATGAAGGTACTTAAAGACACAACACCAGCACACACCCGTTAACTGTAGCATGCTAGGTCAAGGAGAGTGAAGCTCCCATTCATGAGCTCAGTGGTTAGCATGTTACTTTTTTGTGCTGGGGTCCTGGTTTCAAAACCCACTAGGGACAACAACTGCAATGAGTTTGTATGTTCATCCTGAGTTTACGTTGGTTTTCTCTGAGTTCTCCGGTTTCTTCCCACACCCCAAAGATATACTGATAGGGACTTTAGATTGTATCCCAAATGTGGACAATGATGATAAGAAATATGTAAATGATTTGATGTTTAAAGGGAAGCTCTCTATTAGGCACACAGAGCATAGCTGTAGCAGCAACCTATAATATAGCGATGTACCAATAAATTTAATCTAAAACAGTAGTTTAAAAATATACTTAGCATATGTTACAGCCATGACCAAATGTGCCATAGACTTAACAGGAAATGCTAAGTAGGAATGTGCCATAGACTTAACAGGAATGCATTACATGTACAAACAGCAAATTTGTCATCAGGTCACACATTACATTCATGGCCAAAAGTGTTGGCAGCTATGAAATTGTTCAGGAAAAGGAAATATTTCTCCAAGAAAATTATAAATGTTTAATTTCTTTGTGTGTATTGGAACAACAACAACCAAAAAAAAACAGAAAAAAAGGCAATTTGGAAATAATTTCACACAAAACCCCAAAACTGAACCGAACCAAACTGTTGGCACTTGTCCAAGATTGTTGGTAAACTAATTTGTTTCCAGCATGCGATGGTGGTTCCAACTCACTGGTGGCAAGTAACAGATGTGGGCAACTATGAAAATCACACCTGAAACCAGATAAAAAGGGGAGAAGTTGACTCAACCTTAGCATTGTGTATCTGTGTGCCACACTAAGAATGGAGAACAAAAGAGGAAAAAGAACTGTCTAAGGACTTGAGAACCAAAATTGTTGAAAAATATTAAGGTTACAGAACTATATTATATTACAGGAAGTTATAGAAAGAACGGCACTCACCTCGAAGATTCTGGCATCAGTCTCTATCACCAGCTTTACATGAAGACAAGTGCAGAGATGGGTGGGAGGACGGACAACGGTCCAATGTTTCGTACCAGATAGGGATTACTGGCTGGGCCATTATATGGTCATGTAACAGAGTAGTGCCTGGTTCCTCTGGAAAATATATTATATTAAATATTTGTATATGTAGTACATTACACAAACAATAGGTGATGCAAAAAAGAAACACAGATAAATATATATACGGTATATTACCATATACGAAAGCAGGGAAAAGCAAAAGGGATAGAATATAACAGGAATTAATTCACAATGAGGGTGATCGTAAAGGAAATTAAAATGCATGTGTGTATGCAACATACAGTAAACACTACAATATGATTACAACTTTAGATCACAGCTGTTTTCTCAGTGTAGTTATATGCAAGAAAAAAGCTATCACCCTCAAAAAGAAAGTTAGATAAGTTCAGAAAAATTGTCTACACGATCGAGGTCAGAGCACAAAATCATGTTTAAAATATGTCTCAAGTGTCAGTAATGTACAGTCTTGATTGTGCAAAGAGAACTTGTGCTGTTGTGTTTCAATGCAATGCTTGGCAAAGTTCACCTTAAAGAATTCCCTCAATCATAAGGAGAATAGAAAAGACATAATTAAACATTTATATAATCCCATTAGTCAAGAAGGGATTTTATTTGGAGTTTATGAACTTTGAATTCCTTTATACTCACAGAAACATCTCACCCGGTAAGTCTTTGATGTATTGGCAAAAGGCACCTTTTTGAAAAAAGCACAAATGTAGCTCAATAAAATCTTATGACAAAAGCAAATATTCAGCACCTAAATGTTACAAAACCCTGCCAGAGGTATTGTGTTACTTATTACCACAGCTGGAAAAAACTGAAGGTCAACCAAAGTTTATTTAGATCATTTGTAGGTAGGTATCTGCAATACTTCACATGAGGTGCACAAATGTACTTAACTTTCTAGGTAGACAGTATACCCAGATCTATCTTCACCTACACCACCCTGATAGTCATTTTGAAGACTAGGGGCAAAGCAAAGTCCCGCTCACCGTATGGTGTGGTGCTCAAGGGTAAAAAGAAGTCAATATATATTAGAGTATACCCTGGTACACCATAAATAAGAGAAAAAAAACTGAAGTTGTCAAAAAATGATTTTTTATGTGATACTCAAGAGTAAATCAACCCGATGTTTCGAACCATTATGGATCTTCCTCAGAGGTAGGGTCTAGACAGGAAGTATACAAACATGGAGTCAATAGTGTACATAAGTGTAAACATTTATATACCATCATATAAGTACGGTATATACTAACAAAGGGCTAGAGCAATGTTAACATTGAAGAAAAGAGCATATTTCTCATACAAACAAAGATAGTCAACGACAAATTAGTAATACAGGAAATTAGTTTAGTTTCCATAAAAAATAAAAAATAAACAAAACCCATATATATACAGGTATAGTCTGTAAGAAATGTGCACATATGGACACAATTAGTAGCCAGACCAAGTCTGGTGGAAACCTTAATAAATAAAAAGAGGTACGGTACCTACTAGAGAATGTGGACACATCCTTCAGCAGAAGAAAAATTATTCCAAAGTCTTTGATGTCATGGCTAGGCATGGTGGCTTTTCCCTTTAATTTGGGTTTGTGGCTTATGCTCTGTACATATAGCTCGAGTCCTACATTTACTGTATACAGAACACTATGAAAAGCTCCCACTCCATAGGTTAAATAACGTTGACATTATACAACTTGTGCACAATTTTTATACAATGTTTCACTTGATTAAATTAATATTTTGCAAATTACCAAAATTTCATGACATTCAACTTTATATCATACTAGCTGTACTTCCCGGCTACGCCTGGG
Organism: Allobates femoralis; assembly: GCA_033576535.1. Lineage (NCBI taxonomy): Eukaryota > Metazoa > Chordata > Amphibia > Anura > Aromobatidae > Allobates > Allobates femoralis. Next base: position 522,650,916 of record JARQOC010000001.1, on the reverse strand, counting down.
TTAATAAATAACTGCTGTTAACTATAACAAAATAGAATTTTAATATGTCATATGAATGACCTGTAGGAAAGTAGAAGCTGAGCTGTGATTGGCTGCTTTAGGCAGCCTAATAAATCTCCAGCCAACAGTAAACCCTCCCCCCAGCTGGGCAATATATATTACCTCACACATATACATAAAAGACAGCTCATGTGACTGACATCTGCCTTAAGTCCCTATATGGCACATGTGTTGCACATTGGCTGTTTTTAATCAGATGTTTATTTTTTTAATTTAAAGATACCAGACGTATGAGGCGAGTTGTGTGAGGCGATTTGTGCACATCCGTGTCTGTCTGTGTGGTGTGTGCGTCCCTGGGGTGTGTGTGTCCCTGGGGTGTGTGTGTGTGTGTCCCAGTGGTATGCGTATGTCCCTGTGGGGTGGTCCCTGTGGGGTGTGTCCTTTTGGGGGGGAGGGGTGTCCCTGTGGTGTGTGTCCTTGTGGGGGGGTGAGGGGTGTCTCTGTGGTGTGTCTCCATCCCTATGGGGTCTGTGTGTTCCTGTGTGTTGTGTGTGTGTGTGTCTCTGTGTCCCTGTGGGGTGTGTATGTGTGTATGTCCCTGTGGTGTGTGTGTCCCTGTGGGGTGAGTGCATGTGTCCCTATAGGGTGTGTATGTGTGTGTCCCTGTGGGGGGGTGTCTGTGTGGTGTGTGTCTCTGTGTTGTGTGTGTCTCTTTGTGGTGTGTGTGTTTGTGTTCGGGTGCATGGTGAGTATCCAATGTTGGGGCTCCACCTTAGCTGTTACTCTTTGTGAGCATATGGTGTGTATACATGTCTCCATGCGTGGTGAATATCCCATGTTCGGGCCCCACCTTACTGACTATATGCTGGTATATGCTGTTAGTGTTTGGTGCTGTCATTAAGCCCCTCTTATTCACAACTATCAACTGGTCACTTTCTCTCCATTATGTAGATAGGGCCAAAATTGTTTGGTGAATTGGAGTGCGCATGGTTAAAATTTCGCCTCACAACATAGCCTAAGACGCTCTCGGGTCCAGATGTGTGACTGTGCAAAATTTTGTGGCAGTAGTTGCGACGGTGTAGATGCCAATCCCAGACATACACACACACACATACACACATTCAGCTTTATATATTAGATTTCTACAATGAACATTAAAATTATATTGAATTAGTTGTAAACTTTATTATAACAGTAACATTTTCCAAAATCTTTTAATGAAACATTGATACATTGCAACATGTCTTTCCATAAGAATCATGTGGGGTCCAGGTGAGCACAATTGTATTTTTTTTTTTATCTCTAAGGCCCCTTTCACATCAGCGTTTTTTTCAAATCGCGTAGATGCGGTGAAAAAAACGCATCTGCCGCGATTACCGCATACTGGCTGCACTTGCGGCACGGTTGCGGCAAGCCCCATACAATGTATAGGCGGGCTTGCGGCAGGTGCGGCAAGAGCGGTTTTGGCACTTGCGGCAGGTGCGGCCACGAAAAAAACCTAAGGCTAGTTTCACCATTCTTCTTTAACCTGGGGGTTGCAGGTTTTAGCTGCATCCCCCCAGATTCCCCGGACCATCCTGGAATTGTAAAAACTGATGCACAAATCAGTGATAATTCCGGTGTGGGAGCAGACAGTCGATTACAACTGCATACCTATTTTCACTAGATCTGGGGACAAATTACATGCCCCCTAGGGGCCGTGTCATTTAGAACTGTGTTCTGGGCAAGCAGAGTTCAAAAACCTGGATCTGGTGTCCGAATTCAGTGGGTTCTGGAATCTGCCGGATCCAGTTTACATAGGGATCCATATTAAATCCACCCGTAGTGCACCAGATCTGGGTGCCTCCGATTTGGAGACGAAGACCAAAAATAAACCAAAATGAGTTCTTAGTCTCATGAAAAAAAATGGTGACACCCGAATTAGAGAGAAACAGGAAGAACTGGTTGCACCCGCAACTTCATTCAAAGTCAATAGGGCCAAAAACTGATGCGGGTGCACATCCAATTTAAGCTGGATACACACAGATGGCAAAAAACGTCAGTGTGAATCCAGCCTATGATGTGTCCGATATCACTTTGTAGAGTAATATTCACGGAGTACATTGTGTCTTTAGAAGTTAATATTTAATTAAAAACATAGGAGTGTCTTTAACAAATGTTTATTGTGCTACTTTGGCATGTAGAAGAGTTAGTTAGCACCCATATAAAATATATAGTATGTGCCTTTGCAGATAAAATCTTTACGAAATATTTTCCTTTGTTACATTTTTGTAAGTTAAGGTATTAAGAAATATTATTTAGGGTTTTGTCTGGTTAGAAAATAACCTAGTAGTACAGAGGGGAGTTGGACGTTCTCTGCATGGTTACCCCAAAAATTACCGCTGGCCACAAGAACAAGCTGTGTTCTATTTATTTTTTTACTATTATTTTCCTGGGACTTTTCTAAGTAAAAGGGGTTTATCAAAGAAGTTAACCCGTTTAATTAGCAACTGCGCAGTTTGTAAACCAGCTAATGTGCCAGAAGGCCTCACGTTTTCCTTTTTGATGAGTATGATCAGTATAATATAATTTGGGATGCTCAGTTATGGTTTATAGTAGGTAATTTATGTAGCACTATTTTTGCTAACAAAAAACGTTTCAAATGTCTTCCAGCTTTACATGTAACCAAATGACCAAATGATTCATCTATGTACTAGCCCCTTAAGGGCCAAACAATTTTTTGTTTTTGCACTTTTGCTGAAAAAAAATGATGGCACTTTTTAACAAACAAGTGTGAACAAGTGCAAAGTGAGCATGAAATATACTCTAAAGAATAATGAGCTGCACCCTGAAACACTAATGTATGCAAACATTGAATATAGGAATGTGGACATGCACTACTGCTAAGGAAATTTGTTTAAAAATTGAGACACAGAGTATAAAAAGGTCAGTTTATTCCAAGAGCCATAACTTTTTATTTTTTACTTTTTTTATAGACATGTTTTTTGCAGAAGGAGTTATACTCTTGAATGACACCATTTATTTTATCATATGATGTAATGGTAAAAGATAAAAAAAATTGTGGTAAAATAAAAAAAAAGTTAAAATAAAACTGTCCTGGCAGTATGATTCTCTGGGTCAGTACAATTACGTAGATAACAAAGATATAAAATTTTTGTTTTGTGTAAGTGGTGAAAACAATTCAGAAATTATGAAAATAAAAAAATCTTACTTGTGTGTGTCTGAGAGATGTTTAAAAGTTTTGAGATATGGGTGTGTGAGGGCTTGTTTTCTGCACCCCGAGCTGATATTTTTATTGGTATTATATTGGGGTATATACAATATTTTGATCACCTGTTATTAAACTTTCTGTTGTGTGATGAACAACTGCAGCCCTTAAAGCTTTGATTTTTCCTCCCATCATGCTGGTTATCGATCGGATTAATTTGTTGAATATTTTGATATGACATTTCTGAACGTTGCGATAACAGGTAAGTGTATTCTAAATTTTGTTTTAAATAGTTTGATTTTTGATGGGCAAAATCAGTGGTGATTTCAACTTTCCTTTTTATGTTTTAAAACTTTTTGTTTACATTTTACTATTTTTAGTTCTACTAGTCTCCTAAGGTCCCCTTCACACTGTGATTTTGGGGAATCCGTGTCTATCCATTTTGAAACGGATAGCCAGGGATCCATTTTGGCCTCCCATGTATCCCTATGGGCACAGATTGGTCCTATATGGCCATCCATTTGTGTCATTTTGTCATCCGTTTGTGTATACTTTTTTCATGTACCCTGAATCAGACACTGCTCCGATTTTGGTCTGCCTTCAAAAAAGCGGACACAAATGGACAGAAATGGATCTTTTGCAGTCTGCGTCAAATAACATGGGGGTCTATGGAGATGGATCCGTGAAAAGAAGGATCCGTATAATTGGCCCATTTTGCTGTGCTGAGCATGCTCAGAAGCAAGGCACAGCTCCTCCCAGCCCTATCTCTGCTAACTGATGACGGATCCGTTAAAAAAACAGACCGTGGACATTAGTTGCCATCCGTTGGCACAGATCAGAGCCTGTCCATGTAATCCTTGAAATTCAAGGATTCACATGGATGTGCAAAAAATGCAGTGTGAAGGGGGCCTAAGGGGACATGAAGCTGTGATCCTCTGATCATTTGTGCTGTACAGAGTGGTGCATGAGCACTACGCTGTACAGCAGAAATCATCATCTCCTGCAAATGCCGATGTCAATGTTCACAGTAGGATCGTCATGACAGACACAGGGGTAATCAGCTGACTCCTGGTTGTCATGGCAACCAATCATTGTCCCACATTTGTGTGAAAGGGCCACTGATGGGACTAGGGAAGGAATGATGCACCCCCCTGCTAGCGAATAATAAATCCTGATCTCTGATTGACAGCAGTATTTAACTGGTTAAAAGATGTGCAAAAGGGAACAGGGCTGCAACAGTCTGGCTAAAATGCAATGGGTGCATCCTCACAGGGGTAATGTGGAAGGATAAGGAGGAGAGAAAAGGTACCCCTGTAGGGCGAAGCACAAACCAGAAGGATTTTTGATGCAAGTGTAATTTTATTAAATTATAGTGTGTAGCGGCACAAAAGAGCCAAAAAACATATTAAAAACAATTAAAACACTACTGGTCCGGAGGATGGAGGATTGTTCTACCTAGGAATCCAGGAATATGATACAATACATCTATAATACTTAATCCAGGAACATATATAATATATAAGCATAATTGTATTATAATGCTAAAGACATTAAACATTCCCCTGCGGGTATAGATATATTCACTCCTGTTGATTTGATCCCCTTGACTGGGATACTTTCCATAACTGACTTGATTACAGGTTACTCAGATCTATGTAAATTTTATCTTCTTTCTGTAAATACTGTAATTCTGTGCTGTACTATGTTATACTATCGCAACACATGTGAATATACTTGTTGTTTTGTTATAATTTTTGTCATCTCGTACTAATCGCTTGTAATCTGTAATTTGAGTGCCTGTACAGAGGGAGGGCTGGTCCGGACCAGTAGTGTTTTAATTGTTTTTAATATGTTTTTTGGCTCTTTTGTGCCGCTACACCATATAATTTAATAAAATTACACTTGCATCAAAAATCCTTCTGGTTTGTGCTTTGCCCTACAGGGGTACCTTTTCTCTCCTCCTTATGGTTAAAAGATGTGGGCAGATCTCTGTTCAAATCAGCTGACAGGTGAAGGGAAAGATGCAAAGTGTGCAAGTCTGCATCAAAGATGTACATGTCATGGGTCGTTAAGGGGTTAATGTCTCCAGAAATAGTAATCTAACATACAAGATTGTGCCTAATTTCAATTCAGCAGCAATTATTCCCAGCAGAGGAATACATTCCCAGCAGAAAACTGAGTTGGATACCAAATCAAGACAACAGTAATTTCCCACCTCCTTCACATCTATGGGTCTCTGACTTTGCATCCATAAGGCTAATCAGTGCATTGGGACATCTGAAGTCTACTTAGAGCCAAAAGCCCCAGTTCTGAGTAAAGATAATGGAAGAGCCAAAGAAAATGCACGAAGTTTGTGGATGCCAAGCTTCATCAGCAGGACAAATGAGTGGTGATCCCAGCATTTTTTTACGATCCTCTACAATTCATTAAAGTGGTAGCTAGCCAAAAGCCAACAAATATTTTAATGAATTTACTTGAAACAAATTGCAAAAAAAAGAATCTATTTCTTTGTGAAATTCAAGGTGAATTATATTTGCCCTAAAAAGATTTGATTATATCAAATGTCCATAGCTTTTCAGCCATGAAATCATATCAAAACTCATTATCCGACTGAACAATTTCTTGGAATTGTCCATTATATTACTCTATGTCATTTTTTTATATTTGTTTAACTGTAAGCTTTTCATACTAATACATCAATTACCTAAGTTTATTTTTAATCTTCTGTGGAAATTGAATAAACTATTTTGGTACATTTGTATGTTAAATTTCCATTTGTCTACGATAGTTTTTACACAAAGTTTCAAAAAAGAGATGAGAATTGACCTTACAGACGCACAAACACGTGTTTGGCCGTGAGTACAATTCTTTTTTTTTAAATTTGTAAACACAGCTTTGTATAAAAGACATCCCATTAATATATGCCCTATAAAGTCATATGGATAGCATTGAGAGTGTCCCGAGTTGAGGAGTCCTACTATAAGCCTAGGTTGAGAATTACTTAGAATTGGTTCTAGCTCTGTTATCTATCCTGCTTTGCATGGTGGGCAATTCATTTGATCACAGTGATCAGTAAATCATTGTTGATGAGGGTGATAATTGTTGTATTAGCTTAATTTTAATGCGATTTATCATGATAAAAATACATTTAAATGCAGACATATATTAATCTGATTTATGAAACAGTGTTGGCTACACTTGGTCCAAAGATCTGGGTACTAAGGAGAAAAGCCCTTCAGCTCAAGGAGCCAGGAACACAGGCAGGATAGGTGAGCAGTGAATGGAGTGTTAACTCAACCCTCACTGGGCATTTTGGAAACATCTAAACTATAGAAAATCTATGAGGCAGTTGACTACACCCTTTAGTTTAGTGCATCAAATACAAAGATTATGTCCGCTCACCTGTCTTCCTTATCCTGATCATGAGTAAGGCTACTCAGTAGCCAAAATATGTCGCTTAAAGACCATGACACACTAACCTTTTGGAATTTTATGTGCAAAAAATTGTTCTTAACCAATTTCTAATAAATGGAAATTTTATGAAGAACTCGGAGGGCCAAGTTTCTACACTTGCCGGATAATCATTTGATGTGCTTAGTTTAGTGAAGGGGTGGGGATCTCCTTGCCTCGAGGACAGCCACAGGTCATGTTTTCAGGATTACCTTAGTATTGCACAGGGGTTGGAATCATCACCAGGGCAGATGATTATATTATCACCTGTGCAAGACTATGGAAATCCTGAAAACATGACCTGTTGGTGGCCCTCGAATCCTGGAGTTCCCCACCACTCATTTAGTAGTATGTGCTTGTTTTGGTACATAATTTTTTTTCTTTTGCAAAAATATTGTTCTTAAGGTACAAAAATGTTCAAATACCAACACAAATCTCCAATTATTTATTATTTTATATTCATGTTTGTTTTGTGACTTAATTCTAATTAAAACATTCAGAATTGTTTGCTGGAAAAGTGGTAAATTCTGATAATGTGAACAAAGCAATGTTGTGCTGAAATTTTGAGAAACTACCAACTTTGGCCCCAAATTGTTGTCCTGTGTTTATAGCAAAACCTGGGTAATATTTTTTTGTGACATGTGGTTTGCTTTTCTGTTTTTGTTACTATATTAAAAGTGTCATTATTTTGCACATAAATGGAATGTCTAGAATGTCCCGATTACAATTGTCACAAAATTTATTAGGTTCTGGTCAACTACATTATCCTAGGCAAAGAGGATTGCAAAAAGCCGCCTTCCTATTGAAGGATAATGAATATAAATGTAAAGAGAACTCTTGTCACTTATGGAGTCTTGAAAGACGAAACAAAATAGAAAGTAGACAAGACAGCGGGACCACACATGATGCCTCCAGTGACTTAAAAGAAGCTTAGAGTAGTGTTGGTAACAGAGTGAACCGAATTGTTACCCAACCATTGTCCATGGGAAGAACTTTGTGTGACTTACCAAGCAATTGATGCAGCTTCACAAGTTATGCATATAAATAATCTATAATGTTTTATTTATTTTCTGCACTCATGTAGTTTTCTATTTTACCATTTGTTGTAAATAATCATTTTTCATTACAGGTTTGAGGACTTCCATATGTAGATGTAGCTATAGAGTTGACTTTCCATGATGACGTTTGAGGTTTTTGCTGCAATGTAAAAAAAAATTACATTTATACTAAAATTTTAATTAAAATCAATACTTGCTTTATTGTGGTCATGGATGTAATGGTTACTAATGTTGCTGTGATCCAACTAGACCAATACCTTTTTGCATTCGGTGGCCTTCAAATTGTTCCTGCTTCTTTAGATTGCAAATTCTCTGTATTGAATTTCTCAGAACAATAAAGAAGCTTTTACTACTAATAGCAGTAGGCAGCCAGAAGTTTTTTCTTATTAAAAAGCCTATAAAAATGTAACTGTGTAAAAGTAAAGAAAGTTTTGGTCGCTCCTGCATGTTGTTCCATGGATGCACCACCGGCGCACGGAGCCGCCCTGGCCCGGACGGAAGATAAATCCAAGAAGAAGAGAAGAAACTCCAGCTACCACGGACACAAAGGTAAAGATAAAATGTCTAGTTTATTCCAAAACTTTTAAAAGTGTCCATGCAGAAAGTTGATGTCTCAGTGACAGGACAATAGCGTAATCTGATGCGTTTCAACTAGTTAGCCTTATTCATGGATAAGTCTATCTGTCTGAAACGAGTGGGATTCTTCTTCTTCTTCTTGGATTTATTAAAATGTAACTCCCTAATTTTTAGCAATATGTACTGTATGTAGCTCAGTGTGCAAATGTTTAAATAATTACAGATCTTGTCCGATTACCAACTACATTCTCATTCTGTTCTAGACCACGTGCGTCACAATTTGGAAAAGCTGGATCACAATTTGACTTCTGTGTGGAATATAAGACTCTTTGTCAATGTACGTCTTTGAGAAGCTTGATGTTAAGGTACCGTTACACGCTTCAATGTTATAATGATCTCACCAACGATTTCACGGGAGCGCGACCATTAGCACATCGTTTAGATATCGTTGGTGAGATGTCATACGTGTAGATATTGTGAACGATGTGTCGAGCAGCTCTCATTCGCATAATCCAGCGAATGATACTAGTTCAATGTTGTGAATAGGCAAAGTTGTTAAAGAGATCGTTATCGCGGTGTCACACATAACGATGCAGCAGGTTGGCTGAACGACGATTGTCTGACTTGAGAACACGTTCACAAATCTGCGATCAGCGATCCAAGGATTTATCGTAGTCGTATCTCAGTGTCACACGCAAGGACGTACTAACGATGTCGTTTGAACGACTCCAAACACGTGACGTTTCAGCGATATCGTTCACAATATCGTACCATGTAACGGTACCTTAAGACTTATATGCAGATATTTGGAAATCAACTACAGTTCCATACAGAAGACAAAGTAAGCTAGCTAAACTGGATTGCAGTCACATGGTTCAGAAAAAGATATGAACTTTGTCACTGTGTCTGGAACTGAAGAAGGCGGTGATTAATACGTATTTTAATTTTATATTAATACGTGTTTTAACACATGTATACATTGCACTACATTTCTAATGGTAATGGATAAGGGAATATATATTTTTACTCTTTGTATGTACATCGGATTTGGAGCTCTGTAACAGGATGATGAAGTTCTTAATCAGTAGAATATGTTGAACTTAAAATTTACACGGTGTTAAGATGTGGCAATTTATAACTATAATTTTAAATTGATCAATTATCTCTACTAAGACATGAAAGTGGATCCAACAAAATCCCAAATCACCAAATTGCGCAGATTTTCCTGGGCAATTCAATTTGCAGCAAAGCTTTCTTCTAAAGTTGAATGTCTTTATTATGCCATTTATTACGTGCAATGAACTTTTAATTCATGTTCACAGCCAAAAGTCCCAGACTAGGGTGAGAAGGCTTTATCTATGATGGCAGAAAAGGCCCTGAGGACCAGAGGATGGTAAATACGGCTCACAAAGTGGAAAAGAAGTGACTTCTAGGACTGGACAGTGTGTAGCACAGGTGAGTGGTGAGGTGAGTATATGTTTTCTTTTTTAACCTTTTAATTAAAATCTAGAGCAAGACTATATGATGGCCATTTGGCTACCATTTTGCTGAATCCCTGTAATATGAATTTTCAAACATTTTCATTCTCAAAAATCTTATTTTTTTTCTAGTTTGAGTAAAATTCAATTTCACTTGAATAAATTTGCTGATCTCTACTAAGCCATCTACAGAATCAGATGGAGACTTTAAAAGATGGTTACACATCTGCATAGTTGAAGATAAACCTTTAGAAAATAAATTAATATTGCTCAGACTCTAAATGTATTCAGCCTTCTGTCCAGATTTAAAAACTTAAGTAGACCCCAGAGCAAATAATAAATATGGAAGGTATGCTCCACTACTACCATACTTTAAAAAAGGGTCAAAATAAAAAAAAAGCACACTTACCTCTTGGACCCTTTTACACCTCCATAATGCTGCTGATGTCCCTATCTTTTGGCAGTGGGCATCAGGTTATTGCCGTAGTCATTTAGAAACCATTGATTGGCTGCAGCGGTAAAGTTTCTTTGTAGTCTGAAGAAAGAGCCAGGGAACTGTGTCTTCTACCTCAGGTAAAATGTGATAGAGGCACTGAATTATCATCAGCTGATCACCTAACTCTTCTGCCGGAAGAAAAAGACTTGGTGCAAACACTGGCTGCAGCATGGAGTAGAGGTGGGGTCTGGTAGGTACCGTATGTTCTGATATTTAAGTGCCACAATGGGCTTTTTCGTAAAAATGTTTGTTAGTACTAGAAACACAACATAGTTGCCCCCAATGCAGATCCCAAAATAAATTGAAACCTTAGACTAATTTCTGAAATAACTTAAGAACAACATTAAATTCAGACCCCACACCAGTGAACAAAATTAAGTTGGACTCCAAACTAGACAAAATAAAGTGAGGCAAGGGACTTAATTTGAATCCAATGAATAATGGTCAGCTCTTGGCCACCTTTAACAGCTGCGTTGGTTGCTTTGGTGATAATGAGGTGGCATACTTATGTGGGCAAAAGCTTCTGAGTCCACTGAACACTGACTCATCCAGCAGTTTTCAAGACTGCCAGATGATCAGTCAAAACCTACTTCACACATATACTATTAATGCACACTAGATTCACTATACATTACACACATTATGTACTTACCTGCACCTGGGCTGGCAATGGAGTGGCAGTAATATTAGTATCATTGGGTAAAGCAGGCACGGTCTAGCTGAATGACTGACTGCTATCAAACCAGAAAGTATGTGGGTTTCTGAAAACTTGCTAGTCAGGAGGTTTCATTTACTCTCAGCTTGACCTATGGGGCAGGAAATCACCCTATTTAAAGGAAAACTGTCAGGTCAAAAATCTACATGTAACTGATATAATTTTCTAATTCATCCCTCTAAGCTCTCTCTATGTATTTCTTTTATTTATATTCTCCTCCCAGCTTCTGTAAACTTCAAATGAAGAGATTCATTCCATCTGTCACTCACAGTGAGTGATCCACTTAGTTCTCTGATGTCCCCTCCCCATAGTATGATTATGTATGTCACATCACAGCACAGGAGATCAGTGGGGGGGGGGGCTGTATTCTCCTCTCTGGTCTTTGTGTGCAGCATCACAAGAGGTCAAATACAACACAGAAAAATTGTCACAGCACAGCAGGGTATCTACTTTACAGAAACAAATGGTCTAGATAAGGCAGACCTGCAGTAGCTCTCTCCCTCCATGGTGATATTAACTGAATAGACCTGTAAGTGAAACCTGACACTGCTCCGTTAGCAAAGAGAGGAGGGAGGAGAGAGGAGAGAGCTGCTGAGAGGGAGTGCATAATTACATGACAGTTTATAAAGCACAGGACTAATTGTCTCTGCTTATAATGGGACAGGACTAATGCAGCAGCTCTCTGCAGGGTCTGACAATGGTGATAACATGGAAACTACAAATGGTACAATAATGATTTGACATGTTTTGAAAAGGTCTCCCCAGGCACTATCACTATTCAAGGGTAGCATTAGTATCATACTGAAAAATGACCTGACAGTGTCCCTTTAAGCTTCCAGCAGTAGGCTACAATTGGCCAGTTTTAAATGTATTCTCATTTAATTGCTCCTGTTTGTTCCTGTTACCTGATGCAGCTTACTTGATCCCTATTGCTGATCTTAGACTGACTTACACCTCTGCTTGCCTGAAGAACCCTTTCCTTAACTGCAATCTCATGGTTCTCATCACAGTTATGACCCTGACCACATTCCTGATTCGTTTTTTTGTCTAGTATCATCCCTGTTTATTATCCAGCTAGTTACCTTTTCTCTTCCAGGTCGCTCCACTGACCAGCAGCTATTCTGTGCATAGAACTCAGGATATCCTGTAATAAGTAAGAATCCTTGTTTAGGGGTTAAATGGTAAAGGCCAGAGTTCCTCTTGGGCCTGCTGAGCAAAGGGGCCTGTGTAGTGTCTACCCATTGAAGCCCTATTAAAAGATACCAGGTTTAGACCTTTACAACACACCACATACATACTACATACACTTTACACATGGTACACATAAACGACAAACATTTCAAACATACTACATTGACACTTATCATCTCTATCTCTCCTCCTTCTACTCTGATTCTCTAATATATGGTAATTTATAAGCATCGTAAAAACCTCAAGTGATTGGACTGTTGGTACTGTTTGGAGCAAAATACTCTTGAATAACAGATGTATAATTTGGCATTTCCAGGATTTAATTTGTTCATGTAACAAGTCATAAACTGAGGTAATACTAAGAACAGCAACAAGTCATGAGGTAGTTTTGTTACATCAGCAAAGTTTTTCCGAGGCAATGTTTTTAAAATACACTGCGGTTTCAAGATGTACTGTTCAATATGTAGAGTTCTGCCAAGGAAACAATACAACAGATGGAAGACACACTATGCTTACTTCCATTTAAGACAGGAAAATATCCATCAGTGTCATCAGTCCAGAACTGGCATCAGCCATTGGGACTCTGCTACACACATCCACTGTTCAGAGAAATCTAGCCAGAAGTGGTTTCCATGCAAGAATCACAGACAAATAAACAGCAGCTGTTCCATAAGGAAACAAAGCCAAATGACAACGATGTTCAAAAATATAGGAAAGCAACTGGACTACAGAAAAATGGCAGCAGGTGCTCTAGATTGATTAGTCAAAATGTGAAATGGAGAGTGGTACAATATTGAGTAACTGCAGGCAACAGTGAAGCATGGTGGAGGCTCCTTACAAATTTGGGGCTGCATTTCCTCAAATAGATTTGGGGATATGGTCAAGACTACTGGCGTCTTCTTTGCCTGGAAATATAGGCAGATACATATCCATAATATAATGCCATGAGGGAGGAGTCTGATTTGCTCCAAATGTATTCCTGCAGCAGGACATTGACTCCAAACATACAGTCAATGTCAGTAAGAAATATCTTCAGAGTAAAGAAGAAAAATGGAGTCCTGGGAAAAAATGATATGGCCCCAACAGAGCCCTAATCTCATCAACATCAAGTCTGAGATTACATGAGAAGACAGTACGATGTATATGAGCCGACTTATCATCATTACTTTTTGTTTTGACACACATAAAGATATTTTTTCAAGTCCTTTAATTCCCAAAGCTGAGATCTCTAATATGTAGAACCTATTACGGTTTGGGCAAGTGTGTACTGAAATAAAGATGTATTTATTATAAGATCGCTCTATTGTCTTTCCATTAAGGAAGCCAGGAGAATGCTGTCTTTAGCAGAGTAAGGCTGGCTTCACATTAGCGTTTGTGTCTGCATGCAGATGGCATGCAGACACAAACGCTGTCAGAAGCAGGGTCCAAATGATGTGTCCGCAGCGGATAATGTCCGCCTGCGGACACATCACTATGGAGCCCGGCAGCCAATCGGCGCTGTCCAGGGGCGGGCCGGGGCGGAGATCAGCGCCGGAGATCTCCGCCCCCCGGCCACCGGTAAGCTCCGGGACTGTCGGCGGGGAGAACAGCTGATCTGAGAGCTGTTTGAATCTTCCCGCGCCGACACTGTGAGGAGATGTCGGCGCGGGAAGATTCAAACAGCTGTCAGATCAGCTATTTCTCCCCGCCGACATCGCTATGAGATTACCGGCGGTGGGGAAGAAGAGATCATAAGAGGCTGAGCTGATCTTCCGGTGGCCGTCGGTAATCTCCTGTGACATCACCGGCGGCCACCGGGAGAGATTTCAATGGGTCCGCAGCGTTCTCCTGCACTGTCAAGCGCAGAACACTGCGGACCCATTGACGCCAATGCAGTATTTGTGCGCTTGCGGGCGCTTGTAGATAAAACAAGCGCCCGTGAACGCACAAAAAATGCAACATGAGGCGTTCGGAGTGCGCTCAGAGGGTGCACAAATTATGCGCATCTGAACGCAAACACAACCAAACGCAGCCAAACGCAGGCACATGCGTTCCCATGTTAAACATAGGAACGCATGTGCGCAAGCGTTTGGCTGCGTTCGATGCGCTGCGCTCCGAACGCCAGTGTGAAGCCAGCCTTAGATGATCAATGGTGATCTTGTTGCTACATGTTTATGATTTTCTTAATTGCCACTCCACACACCCCCGCATGGCAAATTAATATAAAGGTACTTCATGGTGGGGTTAAACCAAATATCTGTGATAATACTGTTAAGAACAGTGTCACAAAGAAGTAGGATAAAGCTTTATGCCAGAATGACTTTAAATACTTATTAAAAATTGAACCTGTACCAGTCAAAGCATGCACTAGATGGTCAAAGACCAACACATACCTTCATCCAAGTAAATAGCAAAACTATCTGTAATCTAGATAATTAATGTCAAGTAAAAAAGAATCAGTGATTTTTATAGGGACTATAAAAGTACAGTACCTTGAAAGAGTATTAATACCCTGTGAACCATTTCACATATTTTCACGTTACACCCACAAACCTAAATATGTATTTTATTGGGATTTTATGTGATTTACCAGCACAAAGTGGCAAGTAAAGTATTTATGGAATATAAATTAAATGATATATGGTTTTCTAAATATTTAAAAATATAAATCATAAAATTATGATGTGTATTTGTATTCAGCCCTTTCTTAAAGCAACACTCCAGCATTTTTTTAAATTTACCGTATATACTCGTGTATAAGCCGACCCGTGTATAAGCCGACCCCCCCTACTTTTGCCCCCAAAAACTGGGAAAACTTATTGACTCGCGCATAAGCCAAGGGTGGACTCCAGCACAGTGTATACAGGCTCCCCCCAGCGCAGGGGGTACACAGGCTCCCTCCAGCGCAGGGGGTACACAGGCTCCCCCAGCGCAGGGGGTACACAGGCTCCCCCCAGTGCAGGGGGTACACAGGCTCCCCCCAGCACCACAGGGGGTACACAGGCTCCCCCCAGCGCCACAGGGGGTATACAGGCTCCCCCCAGAGCCACAGGGGGTATACAGGCTCCCCCCAGCACCACAGGGGGTATACAGGCTGCCCCCAGCAGCACAGGGGGTATACAGGCTGCCCCCAGCAGCACAGGGGGTATACAGGCTGCCCCCAGCAGCACAGGGGGTATAATGGCTGCCCCCAGCAGCACAGGGGGTATACAGGCTGCCCCCAGCAGCACAGGGGGTATACAGGCTGCCCCCAGCAGCACAGGGGGTGCACAGGCTGCCCCCAGCAGCACAGGGGGTACACAGGCTGCCCCCAGCAGCACAGGGGGTACACAGGCTGCCCCCAGCAGCACAGGGGGTACACAGGCTCCCCCCAGCGCAGGGGCTACACAGACTGCCCCCAGCAGCACAGGGGGTACACAGGCTCCCCCCAGCACCGCAGGGGGTACACAGGCTCCCCCCAGCGCCACAGGGGTATACAGGGTCCCCCCAGCGCCACAGGGGCTATACAGGCTCCCCCCAGCGCCACAAGGGGTATACAGGCTTCCCCCAGTGTCACAGGGGGTATGCAGGCTCCCCCCAGCGCCACAGGGGTTATACAGTCTCCCCCTAGCGCCACAGGGGCTATACAGGCTCCCCCCAGCGCCACAGGGGGTATAAAGGCTGCCCCCATCAGCACAGGGGGTATACAGGCTCCCCCCAGCAGCACAGGGGGTATACAGGCTGCCCCCCAGCAGCACAAGGGGTATACAGGCTGCCCCCAGCAGCACAGGGGGTATACAGGCTGCCCCCAGCAGCACAGGGGGTATACAGGCTTCCCCCAGCAGCACAGGGGGTATACAGGCTGCCCCCATCAGCACAGGGGGTATACAGGCTGCCCCCAGCAGCACAGGGGGTATACCGGCTGCCCCCATCAGGATAGGGTGTATATAGGCTGCCCCCAGCAGCACAGGGAGTATACAGGCTGCCCCCAGCAGCACAGGGGGTATACAGGCTGCCCCCAGCAGCACAGGGGGTATACAGGCTGCCCCCATCAGCACAGGGGGTATACAGGCTGCCCCCAGCAGCACAGGGGGTATACAGGCTGCCCCCATCAGCACAGGGGGTATACAGGCTGCCCCCAGTAGCACAGGGGGTATACAGGCTGCCCCCATCAGCACAGGGGGTATACAGGCTGCCCCCATCAGCACAGGGGGTATACAGGCTGCTCCCAGCAGCACAGGGGGTATACAGGCTGCCCCCAGCAGCACAGGGGGTATACAGGCTGCCCCCAGCAGCACAGGGGGTATACAGGCTGCCCCCATCAGCACAGGGGGTATACAGGCTGCCCCTAGCAGCACAGGGGGTATACAGGCTGCCCCCATCAGCACAGGGGGTATACAGGTTGCCCCCAGCACACAGGTGGTATACAGGCTGCCCACAGCAGCACAGGGGGTATACAGGCTTCCCCCCTCCTCCAGTAAGGGCTCCCCATGCTGCCGCTGCTCACTGTAAAATAAATAGTGTTATTAGCTCTCACCCTCGGTCCTGGCTGTGCATCTTCCCTCCTTCCTGCTTGTCCTGTGACCGGGGCTCACCATGATGATGTCACCGGCCGGTCACATGACACGCAGGGAGGAGGGAGGAGGGAGGATGCACTGATCCCTGAGAGAGGTAATAACACTATACATTATACACTGAGCAGTGGCAGCTTGGGGAGGCTTTACTGTGGTGGGGCCGCCATAATGTTATGGGGAGCCTGTAATGGGATATGCACTGCTCCCCCCGTGGATGGGCGGGGGATGCAGTGCATATCATGAATAAGTTATGAGCGGCTCCACGTCACGAGCCGCTCATATTATAGCCTTCCCCCACCTCCTCCAGCCTCCTCCTTGCTCCCGGACACAGCCCCCACCTCGCACAAAAGTATATGACTCGTGTATAAGCCGAGGGGGGGACTTTTCAGCCCAATTTTCGGGCTGAAAAAGTCGGCTTATACACGAGTATATATGGTATTTTACCGCTGGAATGGTGCTTTAAATTTAAGCTGCCTGCCCCTCGTGTTATACTTACCCTCTGACATCTGCATCTGTTTTCATTGCCACTTCTGCCATTCTCTAGAGGTTTGTGACCTGCTGAAAGGCCCAGTGTTTCATGGAGTGAGCCGGAAGTCACAACTCAATACAAGTCTATGAGGGCCTAGTTTTTGCCTTGTTCTGGCTCTCGTAGAGTACCATTAAGAGCTTGTAACTTAACTTCTGGATAATCAGATGTTATGATCACAAAATGGCATGGTAGGGCTAGAACAGTGTCTAAAAATGTGAAGCTGCCGGAGGGTGAGTATTAACCCAGGGGCAAGGGACTTAGGTTTAAAGTTAAAACACCAGTGCTGACAAAAAAAAAAAGTTGAAGGGCTACTTTAATAAAATATTAAATTACTAATTGCCTCCAGAAGTCACCTAATTAGTAAATTAAGTCAACCTGTATATATTTTAGTTTAAATGTGACCACATTAGTTCTGTGATAGCCTCAGAGGTTTTTGCTAGAAATTTGAGGATCAAACATCATCAAATCCAAGGAACACAACAGACAGGTCAGGGATAAAGATGTGGAGAAGATTAAAGCTAAGTTAGGTTATAAAAAAATAGCCCAATCTCTGAACATCTCAAGGGGCACTGTTCAAACCATTATCCAAAAATGGTAACTTATAACCCAGCTGCAAACCTACCGAGACATAGCGGTCCAGCTAAACTAACATTTCACGCAAGAACACTTATTACGGAAGCAGTCAAGAGACACATGGTCACTCTGAAAGAGCTGCAAAGATCCACAGCTCAGGTGGGAGAATGTGTGCAAAGGACAACTATTAGTCACATTCGCCACAAGTCTGGCTTTAGTGGAAAAGTGGCAGTAAGGCTCCTTTCACACTAGCATTTGTTACAATTTGTGGCAGATGCGGCAGATTTACCGCATCTGCCGCCTAACAGTTGCACATGTGGCACACTTGCGGCAAGCCCCATGCATTGTCTATAGGGCCTTTGGCAGGTGCGGCAAGGGCGGTATAATCGCGGTTCAGGAACTTGTGGCAGTTGCAGCTGCGAAAAAAAAACACTGTTGAATGCCCTGCTCTGTGTTATGCTATGGAGCAGGGAGAGAAAAGTAGAGGATACCTGTCCCGCCTCCTGCTGTGATGCGTGAGGAATGAATAAGTGTGTAGGAGAGAAGGAAGCCTTGGAAGGATCAAATCTTATGTGAGGTAAGATACTGGGAGATTAGTTCAGAGATATTGAGAGGGGATAGGTGATGGGTGGTTTTCTAGGTCAGTGTTAGTAGCTTGAACTCGATTCGTTGTGGAATTAGGAGCCAGTGAAGACATTTGCAGAGGGGAGAAACAGGGGACTACCGTGAACAGAGGTGGATTAGTCTGGCAGCAGAGTTGAGGACAGACTGGAGTGGTGCAAGAGAGTTAGAGGGGAGGCCGCAGAGGAGAATGTTGCAGTAATCAAGGTGGGAGATGATGAGGGCATGTACAAGAGTTTTAGTAGATTGAGGTCTGAGGAAAGGGTGGATCTTGGAAATATTTTTGAGCTGGAGGTGGCAGGAGGTGGCGAGAGTTTGGTTGTGTGGTTTGAAGGACAGGGCAAAGTCGAGAGTAGCTCCCAAGCAGCGGATTTCAGCTGTGGGAGAGAACGTTATGCCATTTATCATAATAGATAGATCGGGTAGGGAAGATACATGAGATGGAGGAAAGATGATGAGTTCGGTTTTGGATAACAACAGCAAAAATAACGGTGTAAAAGAAGTGCTGAGGCTGTCAACAGGAAGATGGAAGCTTTTGATTGGGTGTAGACTTAAGATGTGAGTTCGGTTTTGTCTACATTGAGTTTTAGAAAATGAGAGGTGAAGAAGGAGGATATGGCTGACAGACACTCGTGAATTCTGGACAGCAGAGAGGGTACATCTGGGCCAGAGAGGTAGATCTAAGTGTCGTCCGCATACAGGTGGTACTGGAAGCCATGGGACTTTATGAGTTGTCCTAGGCCAAGGGTATAGATGGAAAAAAGTATAGGCCCCAGGACAGAGCCTTGAGGGACCCCAACAGAGAGATGGTGGGATAATAATGAGGTAGTGTGGGAGAGGGAGACGCTAAATGTGCGGTCGGAAAGTTATGAGGCGATCCAGGGCAGGGCAAGGTCTTTGATGCCAAGAGAAGAGAGAATCTGTAGCAGTAAGCAGTGGTCGACTGTGTCGAAAGCAGAAGACAGGTCTAGAAGGAGAAGGATGGAGAAATTTCTGTTAGCTTTGGCTGTAAGTCTGGTGGTTGCAACATCATGCTTTTGGGAGGCTTTTCTTCAGCAAGGGGCTTTTCTTCAGCAGGGACAGGTAAGCTGTCCAGAGTTGATGGCAAGATGGATGGCGCTAAACAGAGCAATCATGGGGGAAAACCTATTAGAGGCTGCACATCACTTGAGAGTTGGGTGCAGGTCTACCTTGCAGCAGAACAATGACCCCAAACTGATTGCCGTAGTTATAATGGAATTGTTTGAGTCAAAGCATATCATTGTGTGTGAATGTCCCATTCAGAATCCAGACCTAATTCCCATTGAGCATCTATGACAAAACTTGAAAATTGCTGTTTACACTCCACTTCCAATTTCACTGAGCTAGAGCTAGCTTTAAAAGAAGAATGTGGAAATATTACAACCTCTACATATGCAAAACTGGAAGAGACATAACTCAAAAGACGTGCAGCAGTAATTGCAGTGATAGGTGGTCCTACAAATTATTTACTCAAGGGGACTAAATACAAATGCAAGGCACAATTTTCAAATTTATATTACCGGTATATATTTTTTTAATATTTAGAGAACCATGTAACATTTCTTTTATACTTTACAAATACTTGCTATTTTGTGTTGGTACAGTTGTGGCCAAAAGTATTGACACCCCTGCATTTCTGTCAGATAATACTCAGTTTCTTCCTGAAAATGATTGCAATCACAAATTCTTTGGTATTGTTATCTTCATTTAATTTGTCTTCAATGAAAAAACACAAAAGAGAATGAAGCAAAACATTGATCATTTCACACAAAACTCCAAAAATGGGCCAGACAAAAGTATTGGCACCCTCAGCCTAATACTTGGTTGCACAACATTTAGCCAAAATAACTGCGATCAACTGCTTCCGGTAACCATCAATGAGTTTCTTACAATGCTCTGCTGGAATTTTAGACCATTCTTCTTTAGCAAACTGCTCCAGGTCCCTGATATTTGAAGGGTGCCTTCTCCAAACTGCTATTTTTAGATCTCTCCACAGGTGTTCTATGGGATTCAGGTCTGGACTCATTGCTGGCCACCTTAGAAGTCTCCAGTGCTTTCTCTCAAACCATTTTCTAATGCTTTTTGAAGTGTGTTTTGGGTCATTGTCTTGCTGGAAGAAGTGGGGTCTTCCTGGGTATCCTACCATACAGTCTCTTTCCATTCAAACGCCGACGGATAGTACGGGTTGACACTGTTGTACCCTCGGACTGCAGGGCAGCTTGAACTTGTTTGGATGTTAGTCGAGGTTCTATATCCACCATCCACACAATCTTACGTTGAAATCTCTCGTCAATTTTTCTTTTCCATTCACATCTAGGGAGGTTAGCCACAGTGCCATTGGCTTTAAACTTCTTGATGACACTGCACACGGTAGACACAGGAACATTCAGGTCTTTGGAGATGGACTTGTAGCCTTGAGATTGCTCATGCTTCCTCACAATTTGGTTTCTCAAGTCCTCAGACAGTTCTTTGGTCTTCTTTCTTTTCTCCATGCTCAATGTGGTACACACAAGGACACAGGACAGAGGTTGAGTAAACTTTAATCCATGTCAACTGGCTGCAAGTGTGATTTAAGTATTGCCAACACCTGTTAGGTGCCACAGGTAAGTTACAGGTGCTGTTAATTACTCAAATTAGAGAAGCATCACATGATTTTTCTAACAGTGTCAATACTTTTGTCCACCCCCTTTTTTATGTTTGGTGTGGAATTATATCCAATTTGGCTTTAGGACAATTCTTTTTGTGTTTTTTTCATTGAAGACAAATTAAATGAAGATAATAATACCAAAGAATTTGTGATTGCAATCATTTTCAGGAAGAAACTGAGTATTATCTGACAGAATTGCAGGAGTGTCAATACTTTTGGCCACAACTGTATATCACATAAAATCCTAATAAAACAAATTTATGTTTCTGCATGTGAAAAAATGTGGAAACGTTCAAGGGGTATAAATACTTTTTCAAGGCGCTGTATCTGAAAAAAAAATAATATAAAAAAACCAGATATTTATTTTTAGTAAAGAATACTGAAAGTACTAATGATGCTTAGCATAATATGGATAAAATCCTAAGAGAGAGCATGAACTGTTAGGGTGGCTTCACACTATGGTAAGATGCAATCCGGATTTTGGCCCCATAGTATCCTATGAGGCCAGATGGAGCCGGATGGCAGCTCTCTTCCAACCGGTTTCCATCCCGCAGGAAGAATCCGGGAGAATTCGGATTTTTTTCACCGCTTGCAACGTTTTTGTGTCCGGGGAGAAAAATCTCCCCAAATATCTCGGATTCTCCCGGATTCCCCCGGATCCTCCCGGATCCGGTGCAAGCCAGCGCTCCCTAACATGGGAGCCTATGGGGCCGGATTGTCCCGTCCAGGAGGATCCGGGAATCGGACACCTGCGGCTGCACGCCGCTGTTATTTCAGGACCGCGGCTAGCTCCCCGCCAGCCGCGGTCCTGATTCATCAGCAGCTGCGTGCGGCTGCACATCGGACCGGAGGGCATATTAGCCCTCCGATTCTGTGTGCTGATCCGGTCCGGTGCTGTCAGCGTCATCCGTGGTGTGAAGCCACACTTAGCTGATTGATGTTGATGATTTATCCACCTTTAATTTAAGTAATACCTTTATTGAGGTTAGAGTTTTCTAAATCAATGAAGTTAGTAATTCTAATATATTAATTCTTGCCACCAGCAGTCTTGAAAGAGTTTGTAAAATAATTAGAAACTATTTTTATCACTGAGTTTAACCTCATAATGGTAATTGATGCAAATGGACGTAATTTTCAGTGTGTATATTGATGAAGCACTGAGAAATTCTAGCTATAACCTACAGCTGCAATCCTACTGCAACAACTCTAATTGAAGATAACTGTCCCTCTCACTTAACAACCTCACAGGGCACAGTCTAAAGCAACTTCAATTCTAGGTGGTTAGACAGAGGGAGAAGGCACCATGTCACCCATTCTCCATGACACGATTGTGGCTGCTAATAAAATGCTTTGGCAGCCAAAAGCCTAACATTTAAAAATATACACATTTGTTACTAAAATCTACTATATAATTGCCTAATCGTGTCTGTCTGTCGACTAAATCGTGCGCCTGCGCTCATTGGTCACCGGCAAACGCGGCGGCCAATGAGCACAGCGTATGCAGATGAGCCGCACGTGTTCACAATTCATGCTGCGGCTCATATACAGAGGTCATCTGTGCTGCAGTAGATGAGCCGCAGCCGTCTGCCGCACAGAGGTCCACGGCGAGCCAGCCGGGAGATGACCGGCGTCAGCTGCGGATTCCAGCCCCCAGCTACCTAGTTGTACCTGGCTGGACATAGAAATCGCGTGGAGCCCCACACATTTTTTTTTTTATTATTTCATGAAATTCATGAAATAAAAAATAAGGGCTTCCCGATATTTCTGTGTCCAGGCAGGTACAAATAGTCAGCTGGGGGTTGGGGGCAGCCCGTTGCCACCTGCTGTATCCGGCTGGCCTACAAAAAGACAGCGAAGCCCACGTCAAAATTTTTCTGAAAAATCCATTAGACAATCCTATAAAAAGGGACTGCATCTTTATTAACCCATCAACCATGGTCGAGGGGTTAATAAAGATGCAGTCCCTTTCATTCATATTGTTTTTTGGATTTTTCAGAAAAAAATTTGACGTGGGCTTTGCCATATGTTTTGTATCCAGCTGGATACAGCAGTCAGCGACGGGCTGCCATCAACCCCCATGTGCCTATTTGTTCCTGGCCGGACACAACAATATAGGGAAGCCCCTATTTTTTTATTATTTCATGAATTTCATGAAATAATAAAAAAAAAATGCATGGGGCTCCACGCGATTTCTATGTCCTGCCAGGTAGAGCTAGGCAGCTGGGGGCTGGAATCCGCAGCGCAGGGAGGCCCAAGCCTTCTGGGCACCCCCCGGCTGCGAATGGCCCCCCAGAAGATGGTGCGTTCATTGAATCGCCATGTTCTGGCGCTGTAACCAGCTCATACAGTGCCTTGGTGCATTGGCTCACTGGGTAATAAAGGGGTTAGGGCCAGATTTGTATTATCAGCTGGCCCTAAGCCCGAAATTCATGGGATCACGCCAATATTAAACATGCCTCCCATGAATTTCTATTAAATTGTTTAAATAAAAACACAACACCAAGAAAAATTATTTTTATTTGAAAAAAAAAAAAAAGCACACTTAGGGACTCCATCTTTATTTTAAAAAAATCCTCTTCTATCCGCCGTAGTCCATAAACGCAATCTCAGCACTGCTCTATCGCTCTGCATAGACACACATGTCTATGCAGAGGGAGAGCAGGCTAAGAAATGACTACAACAGTCAGGGTTCACCTCAGGTCATAGCTCAGTCTATGACCTTGGATGAACCCTGCTGTCACAGCCTTCCCGAAGACTGCCGCCAGCCGCCGGAGATTGCCAAGTGTCGGCAGAGCAGTGAGTAAACCGGAAGTTAATGACTTAACTTAACTAAGTACACACCATTACTCTGTTTGTCATCATTTGAGGTCAGCACGGTGATTCTTTTCAATTCAGCGCTTTCTGTTTGTTCATCCTGTCTACAAAGCTGTCAGTCAGTGTGACGCAGTTCAATCCTGTCTACAAGGCTATCAGTCAGTGTGACGCAGTTCACTCCTGTCTACAAGGCTGTCAGTCAGTGTGACGCAGTTCAATCCTGTCTACAAGGCTGTCATTCAGTGTGACGCAGTTCACTCCTGTCTACAAGGCTGTCAGTCAGTGTGACGAATTTCACTCCTGTCTACAAGGCTGTCAGTCAGTGTGACGAACTTCACTCCTGTCTACAAGGCTGTCAGTCAGTGTCATGAACTTTACTCCTGTCTACAAGGCTGTCAGTCAGTGTGACTCAGTTCACTCCTGTCTACATGGCTGTCAGTAACTGTGACGCACTTCACTCCTGTCTACAAGGCTGTCAGTCAGTGTCACAAACTTTACTCCTGTCTACAAGGCTGTCAGTCAGTGTGATGCAGTTCACTCCTGTCTACATGGCTGTCAGTCAGTGTGACGAACTTCACTCCTGTCTACAAGGCTGTCAGTCAGTGTCACAAACTTCACCCCTGTCTACAAGGCTGTCAGTCAGTGTGACGCACTTCACTCCTGTCTGCAAGGCTGTCAGTCAGTGTGACGCAGTTCAATCCTGTCTATAAGGCTGTCAGTCAGTGTGATGAACTTCACTCCTGTCTATGAGGCTGTCAGTCAGTGTCACAAACTTTACTCCTGTGTACAAGGCTGTCAGTCAGTGTGACGCAGTTCACTCCTGTCTCCAAAGCTGTCAGTCATAGTGTGACGCAGTTCACTCCTGTCTACAAAGCTGTCAGTCATAGTGTGACGCAGTTCACTCCTGTCTACAAGGTTGCCGCTCATAGTGTGATGAACTTCACTCCTGTCTACAAGGCTTCCACTCATAGTGTGACGCACTTCACTCCTGTCTTCAAGGCTGCCGCTCATAGTGTGACACACTTCACTCCTGTCTACAAGGTCTGTCAGTAATAGTGTGACGCAGTTCACTCCTGTCTCCAAGGCTGTCAGTCATAGTGTGACGCAGTTCACTCCTGTCTACAAGGTTGCCGCTCATAGTGTGATGAACTTCACTCCTGTCTACAAGGCTTCCACTCATAGTGTGACGCACTTCACTCCTGTCTTCAAGGCTGCCGCTCATAGTGTGACACACTTCACTCCTGTCTACAAGGTCTGTCAGTCATAGTGTGATGCACTTCACTACTGTCTTCAAGGCTGTCAGTCATAGTGTGCTGTTCTTCAGTCACATTTACTTCATACGTTCTGTCAGTGACAATGCACAAAAAAGAAAAATTTCCAGCTCACCTGTACCAGTCCGCCCCGTCCACCTTCCAAAGAGATCGGTGCTCGGATTTGCCACAGTTTTCTTCTGTCTGTGCGCAATGACTTTAATTCTATTTTAAACTGTGGCAAACTGACACAACAGTAATTAGTTGACGCATATGTCAAAATTGAAGCTAATCGCCTACATTTTATAGGCATGAACCAAAAACAATTTAAAGTTGAAAACTACTGTGTTCTTCAAGAACATTTGCTAAACTAATCCATTCAAAAAGGAATTCCAATTGGGAAAACAGTCATTCTCCCGTAATCGTTTGAAGGTAGCCCTCGCAACATGCAACAGCATTATCAAGATGCAATGGCAATAGTCACAAAGTATGGAAGACCTGACATTTTTGTGAAAATGACCTGTAATCCTAAATGGCCAGAAATTACTGAAAATCTAGAAACCTGGCAACAAGTGGAAAACAGGCCAGACTTAATTGCATGTGTATTTCGACTCAAACTCACCAGCCTTTTGAAAGATATCAAAAATGGCCTTTTTGGGACAGTTGTAGCAATGGTACAAGTTATTGAGTTTCAGAAATGAGGTCTCCCACATGCGCATATACTTATCATCTTAGATGCAGATTCTAAGTTTCTCACAGAGGAAGACATCGACAACATAGGGTGGGCTGAAATTCCTAACCAAGACAAATATCCTGAACTGTATGATATTGTCATCTCTCATATGGTTCATGGTCCATGTGATGAGGCAAATCCAAAAAGTCCATGCATGGAAAACGGCAAGTTTACTAAAGGCTTTCCAAAGCAATTACAACTGCACACTGTGAAAGGCTTGGATGGCTACCCTTTGTATCGGAGAGACATTGTTCACAAAAACAAATGATAAACAACTCATGGATAGTCCCATACAACCCCTACTTATCAAAACGCTACAACTGTCACATCAACGTTGAAATCTGTGTGTCAATAAAAAGTGTCAAATATCTTTTCAAGTATATCTTCAAGGGCCATGATAAAGCTAATGTTGAAATACAACAGACAACAGTCAATCACGATGAATCATCAACTTTTCTTGACTCAAGATATGCCAGTGCTCTAGAAGCTGCTTGGAGGATATTTGCATTTCCAATGCATGCACAGTCCCATGCTATTATACGGTTAGCTATCCATTTACTGAATCAACATCAGGTTTATTTCCATGGAAATTGTCCATTTGAAGGCGTCTCAAAAACTTTAAGCACAACGTCAACATTAATGGAATTGTTTTTGCTGAACCAACGTGACGACAACGTAAGGCAGTATTTGTATCTCGAGATTCCAGAGCATTAGGTTTGGAATAAAGCTTGGAAGCCAAGACAACGAGGAGTTAGCAAAATCATTGGACGCATGTATACTGTTAGTGTCAAGTATCAAGAAAGATATTGTCTTCGGCTGTTACTGCTGCATGTCAAAGGAGCTACAAGTTTTGATTCTTTGAAAACAGTTAACGGAGTATTGCACAAAACATTTAAAGCTGCAGCTTTGGCTTTAGGACTTTTATTGGATAATACTGTTTGGATACTAACTTTAGAAGACGCAGTTACCCTACATATCCGTAACCAACTTCACCAATTGTTTGCCTACATCTGCGTATTTGGACCACCTACAAATCCGGCCAACTTCGGACAAATTTCAAGGAACATCTAATCGAGGATTACTGCTTACGTCTTCACAACAAAAGTGGAGATTGTCAAAATTGCCAATTTTATGCCATGTGAGATGTCCACAATGTGTTAGTACTGCATGGAAAAACATTTTCAGACTTTAATTTGCCACAGCCTGCTACTCACGTTCCACAACTTCCAGAGTGTGATGAAGCTAACTTAATTTCTTATTAATGGTTGGCAACACAGAAAATAAACTCTTTAAATGAACAACAATGTGTTGCATATGATACTATTGTCAGCGCTATAGGTAACCAAGCATATGCAAGGCCAAAATATTTCTTCGTTGACGGTCCAGGAGGGAGCGGTTAAACATACCTATATAAAGTTTTAATGCATCACGTTAGAGGTTGGGAAAAGTCGTATTGCCATCGGCTACAACAGGTATTCACTGTTTGGGATACCAGTTCCTGTCAACGAAATATCTATTTCCAAAATAAAACAAGACACATCTGCTGGAAAACAGCTACACAACACACATCTGTTGATGCTTGATGAGTGCACCATGGCACCCAAATATGCTTTGACAGAATTCTGCGTGAGGTCATGACTACAAATGTTGCTGAAAAGAATGAAATTCCATTTGGAGGTAAAGTTTTTGTCATTGGTGGAGATTTTAGGTAATGTCTTCTAGTTATACCAAATGGAACAAGAACAGATGTTATTGATTCCAGCTTAAAAATGGCTGATCTTTGGCAACACTTTACTCAACTCCAACTCATTAACAACATGCGATCTTCAGACCCAGAGTACAGCAATTGTCTTCTTAAACTTGGTAACGGTGAACTTACCAACGAATACAACCTTTGAGAAAATATTATTATTGAAATACCAGAAGACATGTTGTGCACTGACTGCATTGTAACTGAGATTTTTGATCAACGCATTGAAATTGATGTGAACGACCAAAGCAGTGTTAAGAGGGCCTCTTCCAATGCAATTCTGTGTCCCAAAAATGATGACATGGCTCTGCTAAATTCCCGTGTGATGGATAGAATGCCTGGAGAGTATAAGCTGTCCACAACTGATGATTCACTGGATGTAGATAATGAAGATGAATGAGAGCATTATCCAGTTGAATTTTTAAATAGTCTTATGCCATCAGGAATGCCATCCCACAGACTGCAACTAAAAATTGGAACAATTGTAATGTTGCTTCGGAATCTAAATACAAAAAATGGTCTATGTAATGGAACTCGCCTTATTGTTACTGGACTACATTCACACTTAATTCAAGCAAGAGTCATCAGTGGATCAGCAAAAGGAGATGAAGTGTTTTATCCACGCATTGATTTATGTCTTTTGGACACAGGTCTTCCATTTCGGCTTCGACGTCAACAGTTTCCAGTAAAACCAGCTTTTGCCATGACTATAAACAAGTCCCAAGGTCAAACTCTACACCGTGTTTGCGTATTTCTACCGGAGCCAGTTTTTGGTCATGGACAACTGTACGTTGCATTTTCTAGAGTCAAAATGAGATCCAACGTCAAGGTGCAAGTTCTTGATACCCCTTTACAAAGACACTTGCTTACAGATAGTCCAAAGGTTTTCACAAGAAATGTTGTCTACAAAAATATTTTAGGTTGATTACATTTAATGCTAATGTATATATTGTATCGGGAAAATTCTGCATATTCATTGCATTATTATTCTGTTACATATATATTTAATATATAACAATAGATAGATAGTAATAGATAGATAGATAGATAGATAAACACATAGATATAAAATGCAAAAAAAAATGGATAGATGCACAAATAAATAGATCTAAAATACATAGATAATACATAGCGAGATAACAAATAGATATGACATAGGTATACATAAATAAATAGGTGTGATAAATTGATAGATATTTTATATAGTAAGGTGATGACACGTTAAGTATAAGAGGGAGATGTGTATCATCCAAATTTTAAATTTGGTGATATGAACCCAGATGTAATGTTTCAGTATCATGGATGCTGAGAAACTTAATTTATCTTTAACAGGGCTGGGTTTTTGTGAACAGCTGAAGAGATGGGCGGGGCGGCTGTTCACCACACTTCCATCTCAAGGTGTGATCTATACACAATACATAGATAGATAGATAGATAGATAGATAGATAGATAGATAGATAGATAAAACATGCATAGAGAGCTGATAAATAAATATAACATACATACACAACATAGTTAGATGATAGATAGATATCGTGTATTCATTGCATTATTCTTAAATCTTCATAAATAAACTACATACATATTCTAGAATACCTGATGTGTTAGAATCGGGCCACCATCTAGTTTAAATATAAAAGCATAAAAGAGAAAAAACACTTTCCCTACTAAAACTAGTTTTTTAACTAATAATTTATAAATAAAGGATACATAAGTGGTATTGCCATTGACACATGTGTAGTGAATAATGATCCAAATTATAACATCATCATGTAATTTAACCCACAAAATTAATCCTGTAAACAAATTGCCAGAATGTAGGGATGAGCGAGTACTGAAGCAATCGGATTCGCTATACTCGCAACGAGTAGGTCCTGGTACTTGGTACTTGTTGCGAGTATAGCGAGTCCGATTGAAATGCGAGTACTTTCGCAGTGTATCTATATATACACTGTGAAAGTACACTAAACGTGAAGAAAAGTTGTAAAAAAAAAATCATACTCACCTTCCGACGCCTGCACCGGGACCCGTAAACCTCACCTCCGATGTGCGGCAAGGACCTGCCAGTCTGATAGCCAATCAGATCACTGGGAGTGATCTGTCCAATCAGATGGTCGGACATCACAAACCACATGATCGCTACCAACCACCTGATTAGCCAGATTGCCAGGTCATTGATGCATGTTCAAGATCTGGCAATCTGGCCAATCAGGTGGCTGATAGCGATCACAGGGTTTGTGATGTCCGGCCATCTGATTGGCTATCAGACTGGCAGGTCCTTGCTGCACATCGGAGGTGAGGTTTTTGGGTGCAGGCGTCGGAAGGTGAGTATGATGTTTTTTATTTTTTAACAGCTTTATTCACTTTTAGTGCACATTCACAGTGTATATATAGATACACTGTGAAAGTAAAAGGACTACTCGCTACTCCCGAGTAATCACAAGAAACTCGGGGAGTAGCGAGTAGCCGAATATCGTTACTATTCGGTGAGTACCGAATAGTAACGATTATACTCGCTCATCCTTACCAGAATGCCTTTATGTTGCATATCCTTCTAAACTAACCGAATTATGTCATGAAAAATGTTCTTATAACCAAACCAGAGCTAGCACTCTACCTCTACATATAGCTGCCCCCTCCTATTTATAATTAAGGAAACCACCAAGACCTTGTATGGCCAACATTTGGGAAATATGGGAATGTAGAAAAGAGCATTTATGACTAGAGGTAGATAAGAGCACATGAAAAGAACAAGAAATTCAAATCCCTTTGTCTCCTGTGTAAAAAACTATGAGCTAAGATTTTGTGTATGCTGTTATTATTAAAGACATTAAAGGTATACTTTTGAAATCCTAATGAAATGGTAATTGAAAAGCACTGTTTTTCCTCACTGGGCGATGGCTGGAATCCCAGCAAATGTATATCAGCCAGTTAGATGATGCCAGCTATGTCATGTATTCTATCTATGAACAGGTAAATTCATGATGAGAAAGATGACCGTAATACTGTTCGTCTTTGACCCCCAGGGGCGTAATTATGCTGAAAACTGGAATTCCATAATTTTCTTAAGGTCTGACCACATCCCTCAGTCAGCCACATCCTGAGATCATAAAAGATAACTGCCACATTTTTGGGTGTTGAGTTCATATACAGCACAGCTTGCTTTGATTCTGTCCATTTGTCTTTTAAAAGAGCCACTTCCTCCCTAAGATTGTGAAGCCATGGCTGTGGCAAGTGTCCTAGTAAGTTTCTTTTGTTATTCTTGTTTATCTTCCGTTATTTTCTATATTGTATTGTATTGTGCTCTTATGTAACATCTTATATATTTTTATAAACACTGCCTTCTCTTTCGGGTAAAATAAATAAAATTTAATAGCCTTGCTCCTCTTATGCTCCTCTTATGCTATATATGCTATATGCTATTTAAACTGCGAACCCGGAAACATCTTATGTTACCTGTAAGGGGTAACCAGACTACATGTATAGACAACTGATGGTAACAGTAAGTATTTACTTGGGTTATTGTGCTGCTTTTCAGTTAGGGTACCAAGGTATATACAGTTGTGGCCAAAAGTATTGGCACCCCTGCAATTCTGTTAGATAATACTCAAGTTTCTTCCTGAAAATGATTGTAATCACACATTCTTTGGTATAATTATCTTCATTTAATTTGTCTTCAATGAAAAAACACAAAAAGAATTGTCCTAAAGCCAAATTGGATATAAATCCACACCAAATATAAAAAGGGGGTGGACAAAAGTATTGGCACTGTTAGAAAAATCATGTGCTTCCCTAATTTGTGTAATTAACAGCACCTGTAACTTACCTGTGGCACCTAACAGATGTTAGCAATAACTAAATCACACTTGCAGCCAGTTGACATGGATTAAAGTTGACTCAACCTCTGTCCTGTGTCCTTGTGTGTACCACATTGAGCATGAAGAAAAGAAAGAAGACCAAAGAACTGTCTGAGGACTTGAGAAACCAAATTGTGAGGAAGCATGAGCAATCTTAGAGATCTAAAAATGGCAGTTTGGAGAAGGCATCCTTCAAATATCAGGGACCTGGAGCAGTTTGCCAAAGAAGAATGGTCTAAAATTCCAGCAGAGCATTGTAAGAAACTCATTGATGGTTACCGGAAGCGGTTGATTGCAGTTATTTTGGCTAAAGGTTATGCATTCAAATATTAGGCTGAGGGTGCCAATACTTTTGTCTGGCCCATTTTTGGAGTTTTGTGTGAAATGATCAATGTTTTGCCTTTTGCTTCATTCTCTTTTGCGTTTTTTCATTGAAGACAAATTAAATGAAGATAATAATACCAAAGAATTTGTGATTGCAAACATTTTCAGGATGAAACTGAGTATTATCTGACAGAAATGCAGGGGTGTCAATACTTTTGGCCACAACTGTATATATTCCATGGAATTGGTGATATAAATATATACAATGCCCTTACTGCGAGCACCTCAATAATCAGCATAATAGCAGAACAGCCATAGCGTCATTACTTATTGTCAATTGCACAATTGCCCAGACGATAGGCGGCAGCAGAGGGTTGTTTCGTGAAAAAGTTTTTTTGGCAATGGATCTGGGATGGTTAGTTATTCAATATGTGCCTGAAAGCACTACCTGATTTGTTATTTCATCCAATTTTAATGTTGACGATATGAGTATGAATCTTAATGCTGTTTATATTAATAAAGTGGATGATTGTGCTGGGAACTCAGCCATGTCACAATGTAGGGGTATATCGTAAAGGATTCCCTGAAAGCAGTAGAAATCAGCGCTAAGGCCAGGGTCACACATACCATCCGTTTTTGGCTTAAATCCATTTTTGGGATCATTTTGCTCTTTTTTTTTGTTCAAAGTCCAAAAATGCATATGCGTTAACGCATGTGTGTTTGTGTCTTTCAAAAATGCATCATACGTTTTTGTGCTGCATCCCAAAAAAAGCTGCTAGCAGCGTTTTTGGGTGCATTAAAAAATGCATGCATTTTTTTAACATGGGGCCCTACGGGAGACGCATGCGTTAAAGCATGGTACACATAGGCAAAATGCGTTAACGCATATGCGTTTTTGGTGAAAAATAACTACGGTAAGTCCAAAAATATCCAAAAAGTCCAGGACCTCAGGGGGCACTATTGGCACCCTAAATAAAATGGATCTGTTTTTCTAAGGGCTTAAAAAAGTGGATTGGGATTTTGTGACCCTGGCCTAAAGGAGATAAAGGCAGGCATGAAGAACAGGAGGAACGTGATCACATATAGCTTGTCAGTGTCACAACAGAATGTGGCATGGTCGGGGGTAACTGCTCCTTGATTAGCACTGACCCTCAGGTATCACAGAGTGATGTGTCCCATTGTACAGGAGAAATCAACCATGTCATGCTGTGGGGTGAGATTGCTGAGAATCCCCCTCGAAAGATTAAAAATCATTGCTAAGAGAGATGGAAACAGGCACAGCAACCACAAGAGAGGTAGTTTCCTGCAGCCTGTCAGTGTCACGAAAGAGTGTGATATGGACGATGGTAGCTACTTCACAATTAGCACTGATCCTGATGTATTACATGAGAAGTGCTTCCCATAGCCACTCTGGATGATAGGAAAGATGTAACTGCTGCCTGTCAGAATGATGAGAAAAAGTCTCTCACAACCTGTCAGAATGGTAGGAAATGTTACCTCAAGCCTGTCAGGATGACAAGAAAGTGTCTCCCACAGCCAGTCATGATGGTGTGAAAGTATTTCCCAAAGCCTGCTAAGATGTGTTGCCCATAGCTTGGTAGGGTGATCCTAAGCCTGTCAGGATGACAGGAAAGTTTGTCGCCAGTCTGTCAGTCTTACAGGAAGGTGTCATTATTCCCCGAGGAGACAGCCTGCATAGCTTAGTAGCATAGCATAGTAAAAAGTAAGTGCTGCTGAAAAAGTAAAATACAGGGTGTTTAGTTGATACGTTTTTTGCAAAAAATGTATACTACGCTGCTCTACCAACTTCAAGGTAACCCGTAACAGAGCAGTCCCTATCTGATGTATTTAAAACCTGACCATGTGTATTGGTACCGAAAATGAGCAGGATCCAGGCAGTTCCAATGTCTGACTTGGATTGACTGCAGAAGACAGCTTGTTATGTGCAGGGCTCAAAGGGGAGGGGTGGGAGACTCCGCAATCTTGCAGAAACAAGGAATAATTTAGACAAAAACTAATGAACCATGCACACAGTGAACACGTCTGTAGGACAGTGTTCACACCACCAAAAGACTGAATCGCAACAAACAGTCAAACAAACGTGTAAAAATACTCTGTTGTAAAAAAACACGGTAAAAAGTAAGTACTGCTGAAAAAGTAAAATGCAGGGCATTTAGTTGATAAGTTTTTTGCAAAAAAATGTATACTAAGCTGCTCTACCAACCTCAAGGTAACCATTCTGTGTTCATTAAATGATCAATATTTCAGCATTGGTGCCAATTTATTTTCGTAACCCAAACCAAATTTCAGAGGGTTTCAGCTTTCAAAAGCTTAATTTATACAACCAGTGGATGACTATAACATCAGGTTATAAGCTTTTATTTACATAACATACATAAACTGCAAAGCCGACAAAAAGGTGTCCAGTCTAAATTTATAAATGACTGGTGGTGGCAGTGAGAATTTCTCTTGAGGTAGCCTTAAGCTTGGCAGTGGCGCTGTGTATATATATATATATATATATATATATATATATACATATATACACATATTCCATGCGCTGGAGCCGGTGATATATATAAGATACCCTTACTGTGAGCATCTCAATAATTGGCATAATAGCAGAGCAGCCAAGGCCTCATTTGCTTATTTTCTATCAACAGTATAAATGCCGGGATGATAGGGTTCAGTAGAGGGCAATTTCATGATTAATAATCAAAATTATTACAGTCTCATATAAAATGATTAACCTATTCTGGAAAGACTTCAGACCTAACACTGCTCAGTTGAGAGGAACAAAAATAAAAATCTGTATGCTTTTATGAATTTAATAACAGATAAACAAAATGTTTTATAAAGTCATTTTATAGTGCAAAACAATAAAAACTTAAAAGATTTGTATCACCAAATTATTCTGACCTTTAGAAGGTTATTTATGTTTATAATGCAAACAACAAACGCAAAATTGGCTTTTTTAGGCCAAAGTCATGGAATTAAAGTGAGAATTCCTCCTGCATAATGAAGCCCTCATACAGCTATGTTTATGTAAAAATATACAAACTATGTCTTTTGGAGCTTCACAATGAAAAAATTGTGTAAAAAGTCTCAAACAGGCATTGTCATCAAGAAAATGTCCAAACAATATACAACTAACTTTTATGATCCCTCTAGTGGTGGCTGCAGGCTGCAGGAGACCTGAGCTGTAAGAAAATTTGAGCTATGATGACAATACAGTAGAGTTATATTTAAAAAATCCTGATGAAATTAGATTTGAAACACGTGTCGAGTGCGAGTTTCCTTATGGTTGAGGCCTCTTACATGGTATTATATCTTCATAGTTACTTTTATAGTACAGTAGTTTCCAATATTGTGACTGCATATATACCCTTCTATGTTTCCTATTTTATATCGACTTGTGACAGGTTCATATTAACATTCACTAGTCTGTAATAATTTTATTACAATAATTACAATAAAATTATTGCTGTGAATGACTTCAGTACATCTGCAGCCACAGGACATCACTAGTCTCTCACACTGCTCTGGGGTGATTTTGGTCCATTGGTTTTCTGTTGGGTTTAGATCCACTGGTCTTCTCTGGGGTGAGTTTGGTCCATTGGTTTTCTGTTGGGTTTAGATCCACTGGTCTTCTCTGGGGTGAGTTTGGTCCATTGGTTTTCTGATGGGTTTAGATCCACTGGTCTTCTCTGGGGTGATTTTGGTCCATTGGTTTTCTGTTGGGTTTAGATCCACTGGACTTCTCTGGGGTGATTTTGGTCCACTGGTTTTCTATTGGGTTTAGATCATAACTCTGGGTTGATTATTTCATTGTTTCAAAGTTTTCTGTTTCAAGGAACTGCTTTGCCCATTTTGCTGTGTGACAGGGGGCATTGTCCTGCATGAATATTGCTGGCCGATTGAGTGCTGAATGCAAGTAAGGAGTCACGTGTTGTTGAAAAAGGTTCTGATACACACTTGCATTCACTTTGCCATATAGCTATATGATAGGTCTAATCAATGCAGCAAAAAACATTCCTCCAAATCATGACACTTCCTCCATCACTTTTCACTGACTTTTTTTCACACTTTTGGTTCAGTCTTTTCCCAGTTTGTTG
Source organism: Allobates femoralis (assembly GCA_033576535.1). Taxonomy (NCBI): domain Eukaryota; kingdom Metazoa; phylum Chordata; class Amphibia; order Anura; family Aromobatidae; genus Allobates; species Allobates femoralis. The sequence goes on along the minus strand of JARQOC010000001.1, from coordinate 522,614,977 downwards.
ATGATCATGTTTCCCATCAGACATAAATTAATTAAAAAGAAACTAGCAGAAGAAATGACTTGGCACTTCAAATAAACCCAAATTAGCAATATCTCCTAATTTTCAGACACATCCCTTTTGTGCGACACCAACTGAAGGTGCTCGCTCAAATGAAAATCCAGGTGAACATTCAGCGATAAAAGAAGAAAAACGGAGCGATCTCAGCAGCTAATGAATTAGAGTCTCCTTTAATGTGCAGACAGGGTTACAAGGCATGCAGGGAGGGGGAGCAAAAACCATGGGCAACGGAAACTATTTTATGCTGACCAATACTAGGATCCATAGAAGCGCTCTCAGCGTGAAACGGTTGCCGTTGTTCATGTTTTTTGCTCCCTCATACCTGCACGCTATGTAACCTTGTCTGCAGATTAAAGGAGACTCTAATTCATCAGCTGGTGAGTTTGCTACTTTTTTCTTCTTTTATCGCAGGATATTCACCTAGATAGATTAAACTTGCTTCACTAAAATGAACTGTGGACCATTTCTCCTCTGTCCACACAACATGCTCCTCACCAAAGGTGAGTCTAGCCTTTTTATTTTTCTGCTAATAAAAGGTTTGGTAACTGCAGAGTGGGCTTTCAGTCCAAATGCTTTTAAACATTGAGACAGTTTATGACGAGACAGATCCTTACCCTGTTCAGTGCTGAACTGGTAAGCTTTTCCAACTGCACTGTTGAAACGATTACCAGTGGAGAGTCACATTTACCTTTTCAATGCCTTTCCTCTGTCCTCAGGTTGATTGGAGGTTTCCCTTGAGTTTTTTATTCTTTTTCACCATTTGTGTATGTGCTTTAAGTTTCCTCACCTTGGGTCCTTGTCTACTTCGGAACACTCACCCTCTCTTGGTTAGTTGTGTGCAGCAACCTCCCCTCTGGTTCATTAGGCGATATGAGAAACTGCTCAATGGCCTTTCTGGTAGCCAGGTCTGAGTTGTTGTTTTTAGTTGAGCGGCTAAGGGTTTTTTAGTCTGCATAGGAACCAGAAGGATGTGTGTGTGGCTGCTTTGTTGAACAATTTATTTCTCATTTTACCCATGTATGAGTTGGATACATACATAACAATTTCTAGTAGTCTAAATGACTCCTTGTCAAAATAATAACTTTTAGTACCTTTTTAGTCATGTGCAATAGCTTTTAACTTGATGATGAATAGAATCTTGTCTTTTCATTAAAGTATGAGACGTTCTGCAAAAAGTCTTTTTGTGGAAAGCACAGGACAATCCATCATTGCATGCATCAACATGTAAAACATGGTTACTGCAGAATAAAAATCCAGAAAAGCTTCTTCATCAGCTCCACATCATGTTGCGATTCAATTAGTCATGATCAGAGGGTGGCATTATTATTCATATATTACTGATTGTTTCCAGAGTAAACATCACCAGGATGAGGTCTGTGATCCGGTCTTTGCCCTTAGGCTTGGACACAATAGGAAATACTGCAAAGCTCCTGGTTTAAGACTCTGCCTCAGAATTCTGATCTCGTATTGTAAAGCTTGCACTCAGCTCTTGCCGCTTTCTTTAACCCTTAGAGAAATATGTTAGCCTACGCATACAAAAAAAGCATCAGATGTCATTTATTCCACTTTCATAAATATGGCAGGAATATGAACTATTAATAACAGTCAGCTAAGCATATCTCCATGTCTTTAAGAAAGTAAAATGGGAAACTATTCTTAGAGTGTAAAGTTATTTTGAAAAAGTAAAAAATTAGAATTATCCACCAGGCATGTCATTTTAGATGCTGGATGGACCTTTGGATCTGATGGGGAACCAAAATATTTCAGCTCCATATGAGAACAGAAATAGGAGATACATTCCGAGTTCAACTCTTCTCAAGGCTAACTTTTCACATGTTAGTCTTAGAAACTAAAACTGGTCGCACCTAATTAATACAGAGTCTCCTTTTAGTCAGATGTAAATGGCTGTTACTTTGTATTGCCTTTAATAATCTTAAAGGGGTATTCCAATGACAGTCCTTTATGAAATATATGCCATTGAATAGCAAGCTCTTGTGTTTCCTTAGAGTACACCAAAGGGATCTGGGTATACATATACATATGCCCATTCTCTTCTTTCCATCTTTTTTTGAAATTCCAATAACTGCCATTAAGATGATGGACCAGCCATTTAATGCAAGAATTGCTCAGGTCTGCTAGAATATGAGCTACTCTTACAGATCAGGCAGGCTCATACATAGGGTCCTGAGTTGTCCTGCAAGACATCCATAGTCTCTAACGGCCATAATAAATTTAGCATAGTATCAGTATTTGTTATATACAAAATCTGTTGTCCTGTAAGTCATGTTTTAGGCCTCATTCAATTGTTTATGATCACTGTTTTTTATCTGCATTTCATGCATTTTGGTCAATGTGTTTGTCTTTGCAATTAGTTTTCCATCCATTTTTCTCAAACTGTAAAAAAATACAATTAAAGGGAATCTGTCACTACTTTGACCTTTCTAAACTGTTAATATGGACATGCAGGTTATAGACTGCTGAATAATAATCACACCTGTGTGCCTCATATCAGATGCTTTGTTGCAGAGAAATCATATTTTATCACTTTATATAAATGAGCTGTTCCAGGCTTTGGGGCGGATGTTGCCTGGAAGATAAATCCACCTTCAGGGCTTATTTTAAATAAAAAGAGGTGTTCCCAGTTTGAGACAAGTAACTAACAGAAAATGGGAAAAATTAAACATGGCTTCTTGCAAACACATTTTTTGCAGCTGTGCTGTATTGTAGCAAAGAAGCAGCACTGTCTGCCTATGAGATGGAGTCTGAAGCTCAGAGGAATATGTATATGTCAGTTATAATCACACAGAACTCTATAATTATATCAGGACTCAGGAGAGCAGAGCGCGGCCATCACTAATCACACTGGTAACTTCCCTTTTATTCAAAATAATCTGTGGAGGTGGAGTTATCTTCCAGGCAGCTTCCACCCCATAGCCTGGAGGAGGTCATTACATAAAGTGATAAAAGATGATTTATCAACAACAAGGCATCTGATCTGAGGAAGACCGGTATGATTATTTTCAGTACTTTATAACCTGTATGCTTATATCAATAGATTAGATAGGTAAGAGTGGTGACAGATTACCTTTAAGATTTTCAAGCTTCTCCTTCCCATTAGAACTGGATGATTTTGATCCAAAAGTTAAAAAAAATCAGATCAATATCAGACCTGTCTCTCTGGAAAAAAGAAAATTATGCATAATACAATGCCCATAGACTATAACGGATATGCGTAGATGGCTAGAACATGAGCAACAAAAACAAACAACTGAATGAGGTCTTGTACTATTATCCTAATAACATTAATTTGTGCTTTAAAAAAATTAGTCATCCTCAAAGATATGATATTTGAATTATTTTTGAGCCTTGTGTCTTCATTCTAAAGGTTGTTGAGTAATCTGTTTTTTCCTTGCAGCAATGGGTTAATATTTGTATGTAAAGATGTTATCTATATGAATGTCAAAGAGCCATTTGCACATTTCATGTTGACTTATTTTAAAATGCATAGAAACCTTTGCTCACTGAAACACTCAAGCATGGGCAGACATTAGAATGAAGGCGCCTAGTGTTCAAGAATAGATTTATACAGTTTAATGCACACAAGACTCACTAAGAATAACAACAGCTCTAAAAGTGAGGAAACGTTAACATGCAAGATTAGGTTTATAAGGAAACCTAAATAATAAACATTCAAGCATCCATTGAGTTGTATAATATTAGAATGGAACATCCCTAAAATCCAGAGCCATAGCTAGGCTATCATTGTCCTATGCAAAAGATTCATTTTGCTGCCCTTGTTCTGTAACTAAATACCATAGCCAAGGTAGGAGAGTATCGTTGACGTCCCACTGGCATTTCATTCAGCACCTGGGGTACAAAACCCAGTTGCACTTATACCCATCTATTAGATACAATATAACAGCCTTTAGCTTAGTTTTACTAGGCCTTCAAAGAAATTTACTAAAGATGTCAAATCTCCTATAACTATATTCAACTGGAAAGGAGGATTGACTGTCACCAAGAAGTAAAGATTCACTTAAAAAAGAATCTTCACCTTTTAACACCATGTCCTTTTTTAAATGTTCAACATTCAGTGATGAGGGCAATTTCAATATAACTGTTAGATACAGGGGTGGAACTACAATAGGTGCAATCACACCCAGGCCCTGGAGCCTAGGGGGCCCCAAACGTCCCTTTGGCCTATAGATGAATAGTCTATATTAAATATAAACTATCGCCTATATTGGCTTTATGTAATCTATATTGGCCTATAGATTAATACTATTAAAGATTTGTAATAATTGGGGGACCTGTTGGAGCTTTCACATTGGGGCCCATGAGCTTCAAGTAACGCCACTGGTTAGATATTACTTGTTGTTATAGAGAGTGTTAATTCCTGTGTACGCAAGGTTAGGTATAACTTTCTATTTATTTAATGTATATTGAAGCATTCCAGATCTTCCCTAAGGTCTTCAGAGATCAGTTGAACATATTGGGTTTCAACAAGCCCAATCTTTTATTTCCACAGAAGAAAAACCTTTACTACTCTAGATGGGTTTGGCAAAGACTTATTACTCTGTCCCCACTGCTTGGCTGAGGGTACATATGTATGGAGATGTTTGGAGTAATAGTTGATGGGAGTGTATAGGTATCTTAACCTCTTTGGCTCCTTGTAAATATTTTAGTTTTCTGTGAACGTTAAATACTTTTTTCATTGATTCCAATTGTCCTTAGAATACTTCATCCTAGAACCCCAGTGATACAAACCTATGAAATGAGATGAAGGAACTGGATATTGGTTTCATTTAAATACACAGACCTGCCCAAAATGTTTTGTCATACCATAAAGACATGTCAGTAGATTACATCAGAGGTCCCCAACTCCAGGCCTCAAGGCCCACCAACAGTTAATGTTTTCAGGATTTCCTTAGTATTGCACAGGGCTTGGAATCATCACTTGTGCAATACTAAGGAAATTTTGAAAACCTGCACTGTTGGTGGGCCTTGAGACTTGGAGCTGGGGATCTCTGGATTACATAACACTCTGCAGATTTCTGAATCCATAGAGAGCACCCAAAGTGTTTGGCAACAATAAGAGATTTCCTTCTATTTTTTATCTTTGGCTCTCGTAATAAGAACTGATTCTGTTTATATTCCTAAAAATATAAATGGGATATCTATGACCTGACTTATACAGTATCAACAGAGTGAACTACTGTATATCACAAATCATAGCTGTCTATTTTTTTCTTTAATACAGGGACTTTCCGCACAACACAAACCATGTCTTTCTCTGATTCTACAATGAGAGTAAATGATCAATGTTGGCAATGGCATAGACATAGCTGCATATATGAGAACAAAGCATAATAGAGGAACTGTCTACAGTAGCCTATAGTCTGCAAATGTATTACTATAGTTGAGAAGAGAAACCGGGAACTGACCTTGTTGCATTGAAGTCCTGTGTGCAGAGGCATTCATGGATCTAGTTTGCTCAGCTGTAGATGCAGAGATCAATTAAGAACTTAGGAGGAAAACAGCGGCACTCCGGGATCCTTTATACCAAGAACAGTTTTATTCCAAAAAGTTTACATCGGTGGGTGCAGGGAAGGGAGGACGGAGGGACGACGGTGACCGTTTTGCGTGCTTTGCACGCTTCAGCGGGTCTTGTGTAACGGTGCAGGGAAGGTACACAGGACCCGCTGAAGCGTGCAAAGCACGCGAAACGGTCACCATCGTCCCTCCGTCCTCCCTTCCCTGCATCCACCGATGTAAACTTTTTGGAATAAAGCTGTTCTTGGTATAAAGGATACCGGAGTACCGCTGTTTTCCTCCTAAGTTCTTAAATGTATTATTATGTTGACTTGGATTAGAGATTAGTTTTATAAATTTGCAGCAAATTGAATTACCGTATATACTCGTGTATAAGCCGAGTTTTTCAGCCCAAAAATTGGGCTGAAAAGTCCCCCCTCGGCTTATACACGAGCCATATGGTATGCTGTGGGGGGGGGGCTGTGACCGGTGGCTGGAGGAGGCAGGAGGGGGCCGCAGTGACCGCAGGCGGTCACGTGGGGCCGCCTCATTAGTGCAATGAATATGCACGGCATCCCCCCGCCCATCAGCGGCGTGGGGATGCCGTGCATATTGCAATACACAGCCCCCCTCCTTATTATGGGTCCCCCAGCAGAAATAAACAGCCCCCCCCTCCTTATCATGTCCCCCCCAGGCTGCGGCAGCTGTGAAAATAACAAACACTTTATACATCACCTTCCGGCGCAGCTCCTCCGGTCCTTCGCTCCTCCGCGCGCCGGCATCTTCTTCCTGCTTGTGCCGGTGTCATGTGACCGGGCGCAGGAGATGACGTCATTTCCTGCGCGCGGTCACAGAAGCCGACACAAGAAAGAAGAAGAAGACGGCGAGCGGAGGAGCGAAGGACCGGAGGAGCTGCGCCGGAAGGTGATGTATAAAGTGTTTGTTATTTTCACAGCTGCCGCAGCCTGTGGGGGACGTGATAAGGAGGGGGGGGCTGTTTATTTCTGCTGGGGGACCCATAATAAGGAGGGGGGCTGTTTACTATCACTGGGGCTGCATATACTACCACTGGGGCTGTATATACTACCACTGGGGCTGCATATACTACCACTGGGGCTGTATATACCACTGGGGCTGCATATACTACCACTGGGGCTGCATATACTACCACTGGGGCTGTATATACCACTGGGGCTGCATATACTACCACTGGGGCTGCATATACTACCACTGGGGCTGTATATACCACTGGGGCTGTATATACCACTGGGGCTGCATATACTACCACTGGGGCTGTATATACCACTGGGCTGTATATACCACTGGGGCTGCATATACTACCACTGGGGCTGTATATATCACTGGGGCTGTATATACTACTGGGGCTGCATGTACACTACCACTGGGGCTGCTGCTGTATACTACCACTGGGGCTGCTGTATATACCTCTGGGGCTGCTATATACCACACTGCCGGGGGCTGTATACCTGTGCTGGGGTCCACCCTCGGCTTATACACAAGTCAATAGATTTTCCCAGGTTTTGGGGGCAAAAGTAGGGGGGTCGGCTTATACACGGGTCGGCTTATACACGAGTATATATGGTATGTCTAATTTCACAGAATTTCAGATTCACCAGGTACCAAATGTATTTACTAGTTGCCTTTTTCCTTGATTCTTCTTAGAGCCAGGAACAAAATAGACTGAAAAATAAAAACATTATACAACGCCTGGCAAAAATAATGGAATCACCTGGCTCGGATGATGTTCATTCAGTTGTTTAATGTTGTAGAAAAAAAGCAGATCACAGACATGGCACAAAACTAAAGTCATTTCAAATGGCAACTTTATAGTTTTAAGAAACACTAAAAGAAATCAAGATAAAAAATGTGGTAGTCAATAAGGGTAATTTTTTTCAGACCAAGCAGAGGGAAAACATTGTGGCATCACTCTGTATATTTTTACTCCCAAAACTAATGCCTGCATAAAATTAGATCTGCTCATTAGTCTGCATCTAAAAAGGAGTGATCACACCTTGGAGAGCTGTTGCACCAAGTGGACTGACATTAGTCATGCCTCCGACACGAGAGATGTCAATTGAAACAAAGGAGAGGATTATCAAACTCTTAAAAGAGGGTAAATCAACATTCAATGTTGCTAAAGATGTTGGTTGTTCACAGTCAGCTGAGTCTAAAATCTGGTCCAAATACAAACAACATGGGAAGGTTGCTAAAGGGAAACATACTGGTAGATCAAGGAAGACATCAAAGTGTCAAGACCGGAAACTTAAAGCAATATGTCTCCAAAACAGGAAAAATACAACGAAACAAATGAGGAACTAATGGGAGGAAACTGGAGTCAATGTTTGTGACTGAACTGTAAGAAACCGCCTAAAGGAAATGGGATTTACATACAGAAAAGCTAAACATAAGCCATCAATAAGACCTAAACAGAAAAACACAAGGTTACAATGGGTTAAGGAAAAGCAATCATTGACTCTGGATGACTGGATGAAAGTCTTATTCAGTGATGAATCGCAAATCTGCATTGGGCAAGGTGATGATGCTGGAACTTTTGTTTAGTGTTGTTCCAATGAGATTTATAAAGATGACTGCCTGAAGAGAACATGCAAATTTCCACAGTCAATGATGATATGGGGCTGCATGTCAGGTAAAGGAACTGGGTAGATGGCTGTCATTACATCTTCAATAAATGCCCAAGTTTACATTGATATTTTGGACAGTTTTCTTATCCAATCAATTGAAAGGATGTTTGGGGATGATGAAATAATTTTTCAAGATAATGCATCATGACATAGAGGAAAAACTGTGAAAACATTCCTTGAAAGAAGACACATAAGGTCAATGTCATGGCCTCCAGATAGTCCACATCTCAATCTAATTGAAAATCTTTGGTGGAAGTTGAAGAAAACGGTCTATGATAAGGCTCTTTAATAATATGATAACTGGCACACCTACATGTCTAGATGCTAGCTAGAAAATAACAATATATAATAATAATGACCACTGCACACTAAACAAAATATATGACAAATTACTAAAGGATATATGTCTGGTATATAGGAAACTAATGCAAGTTTTGAAGAGGAAAATGAACACTATAGTAACTGCTTTAGGACATTATATGAAATATGAGAATCTTAGTTGATGCATTGGCCATTGCATGTAAGCCCGGTAACCTGCTTCAAGGTGTTCTTATGTATACCGGGTCCCTGAAAATGTACATTAGAACACCTTGAAGCAGGTTACTGGGCTTACATGCAATGGCCAATGCATCAACTAAGATTCTCATATTTCATATTATGTCCTAAAGCAGTTACTGTAGTGTTCATTTTCCTCTTCATAACTTGCGTTAGTTTCCTATATACCAGACATATATCCTTTAGTCATTTGTCATATATTTTGTTTATTGTGCAGTGGATCATTATTTTTATACATGATAAGGCTCCAACCTGCAAAGCTGATCTGGCAACTGCAATCAGAGAACGTTGGAGCCAGATTAATGATGAGTACTATTTGTCACTCATTAAGTCCATGACTCAGAGAATGCAAGCTGTTATTAAAGCCAGAGGTGGTGCCACAAAATACTAATGCTGTATTGGAGTGTTCTTTTGTTTGTTTGTTTTTCATGATTCCATAATTTTTTCCTCAGAATTGAGTGATTACATAATTTTGTCCCCCTGTTTAGTCTACAAAAGTAACCGTTACTGGCTAGCATATTTTTTTTTTCAAGATATCTTTTAGTGTTTGTTCAAGGCAGAGAGTTGCCATTTGAAATGACTTTTGTTTTGTGCCAGGTCTGTGATCTACTTTTTTTCTACAACACTAAACAACTGAATGAACATCCTCCAAGCCAGGTGATTCCATAATTTTTGCCAGGGGTTGTACTCACCTCTCTCCTCACTGGTTTATGTGCTGTAGCCCACCCATCTCCAGTCTTCTGCTGCCTTACTCCCTCTGGCTTTACTTTTACTTTTATTTTTTCGCTTTCACTCTTTGGTGCCTCCAGGTCTCATTTGACCTCAAGCAACATCATGATGCTATGTGAGGCCTAGTCAAAAGCAAAGACACTGAAGAATGAAGACAGAAGAGAAGCCCAGAGCCCCAGGAAGGTAAGAGAGCCAGCGGAAGACTACAGTGACCTCAGAGTAGAATAAAAGGGGTAATTCAATTCATATGCAAGTTACATTTCCTAGTCAAGTTGAAGCAAATCTGGCTAATTTTAGTTTCGGCAGAAATGTTCATCCTTAGTTTAAATCAGGGGTCTCAAACTCATTCAATTGATATGTATTGCTGTGCAGAGTTAAGCTTTCTGCACCGCATTGCCAATGTCAGCCGCTGGCCAATCGGATGCTAGAAGCTAATGTTGGCTTGCAGGCTTGTCGAAGCATTGTATTGACATCATATGCTGCCGCATCAGCATGCCAACATCAGCTGCTGGAGAGTAGATGGAGGATAGAGGAGCAGGGAGAACAGGGAGAGACAGGGTTATGTGCTGAGCACTGCTTCTGGCCATGCTCAGTACATAACAACGGAGCCAACATCGGATCCGATGTTGACACGGATCCAATGCCCATAGGCTCCCATGTTATGTAACGCGGAATGCAACAGATCCGTCACAGACACCAAAATCGTAGCAGCCTACGATTTTGGCTCCATGACTAAATCGGACAGGAACGGATGGTGCTAAAATTGGATGCCAAAAGGGACACATCCGAGCCCATAGGGACACATGGGAGGCAAAATCAGATCCGTGTGTATCCGTTTTGAAATGGATACACACGGATGCCGAAAAATCGTGATGTGAAGCCAGCCTAAGAGTCTAGACAAAGCCTAGATCCTCAGACTACATTCATACCATGGGCGTAGCCAGGATCAAAACTAGGGGGGTGGAAGAGCCTCATACTGTTACGCACAAACTCATACTGCACACCTCAGCTGCTGCAGAACCTCATACTGCACACCCCTACACTTGAAAATAAAGCCTGCACCTTAAGCAGATGTGGTGAATGCAGTCTTTTTATTCCAACTATCAATTGATGTTGATGTGTTACTGAAGATGAGCAATGCCTGTCCTGGGTGTCCTTTTGGGCAGCTATGAGGTGTACCTGACTGGTGCTAAAAAAAAGGAGTGTTAGTCTGTGTGCTGCCCAGCTTTCATTCTTTCTGGGACAGATAAGATATCGATAGACAGATATGCATAAATGGATGGATAGATATAGATAGATAGTAATAGATAGATAGATATATAGATAGATAGATAGATAGATAGATAGATGATAGATAACTAGAAAAAGTCTTCCTGCAGCACTAAGCTACTACCAATAATGCACACATGCCAACAATCGGTATATGAGGAAAAAATGTAAAAACTTATGTTTTTTTCAAAAAACTCAATTTTCTTATTTTTTTATTTTCTGAGGTTCTTGGTACATACATTGGCCAATGTCTGTTTGCTCATCAACCACAACACGGTGACCTCAGGTCTGATGAGTCTTATGCTGAATCCCTGTCCTCCTTGTCCTCCCTGTCCCACTTCTAAGTGGGTGGACACCATCTCAAACTCAGAACACCTGTGGGCGATGAGGGTGCTAAGTGCAGTCATGGAGTAAGCAACTCCACATGTTAGACACAAAACAGAAAAAACTGCACAGCACTCAAAGACTCAGTGTGAACTGGTGCCAGCAGGGACGCTGGATCAAATAACTAGAAAATGTTTTCCTGCAGCACTCAGCTACTACCAATAATGCACACATGCTAACAAGCGGGATAGATAGATAGATAGATAGATAGATAGATAGATAGATACATGGAGGAATAGAGGGATAGAGTGGGATAGACAGATGACAGCTTCAGACAGCAAATAGTACATTGCAGATATCACACATTGTACAGAAAGCACATAATAATCACCTACAATATTGGCATTAGTTACCTTCCTGTGTCAGAGATGAGCAGTACTACTTTCACTTTCTCACTTTCTCCAGCTCTGGGCCCAGGAATTGAATCCTGTGCAGGGCAGGCACCCCTCCCCCTCCTCTCTCTGGTGAAGACGGCAGAAGACAGGACAGAGGAGGGGAGATTGCCCCCTGCAGTCTGGAGCCGATGCAGGATGGGAGCACTGCAGCATACAAGTGAGTTTTGATAGGTACGTGCCCCTGCTTCTGGGGGAGGGGGGCAGCTGCCCCCTGCCCCTCGCTGACTACGGCCATAATTCACACATAGCGTTTTTTTTTTGCTGTGAAATGCAGGAATAGAACAGCCATTTATAGGACATTTCATACCTTTCCCAAATTCCCATGACAAAATATTCAGCACATTCTGCATTGAACTACTGCACCCAATTTATTATATATTTTAGGAGTCGGAGTCGGTCCAATTTATACCAACTCCGACTCTGACTCCACCAAAATGAGCACCGACTCCGACTCCACGACTCCGACTCCACAGCCCTGAGAACTACTACTATATGGTGCTAACTGTAATGGTACCTTCACACGCCGCAATGTCCGCTGGTGATATGAGGCGATCTAACGTGCGCAAGCATATTTTTCATCGTTGCCTCAGATCGCTGATGGCCGTATTACACACTGCAATCTCGCCCTGAAAGAAAGGCGATGTGTCGCCCCGGAAATCGCCTCACCCACAGTGGAACCAATCTGGTGGAATTCCCTCACCGCTTCATACGCCGCAATCCCAAAGGTAATGTGGGTGTACATGTTCAGCGCGGCGAAGAGATAGGTGTGCCACAGTGGATTACACTGCACCCCATACGCGCACATTGGACAACGCAACAGCGTTCTGATTGGTCAGCCTGCTCTGGAAGGCTGGCTAATACATGATGCTATTGCCATTGTGTGGTTATGGACGGACAGCTCTTCAAATATGGCTCGGTGTCAATTGACAGCCAATGGGAACACAGTAGCCCACACCAATCAGTTCACACGGGGCGCGGACTTCAGCACGCTGTGGCACGCCTACGGGAAATCATAGGCAACGCTGATTCCATCACTATTGCCCATTCACACGCCACAACACGGAAATATCACCTTCATGATTGAGGCTGATTTCAGAGCAGTGCTCAGGAATCAGACGACAGGTGAGAGGCGATTTATCGCTGTGAAATTCCCCAAACACACACCGCAACTGTGAGGCAATTTCACGGCGATTGTTCCAGGGCGAAATATCGCCTTTAGGATTCCAAGCCGAGATTGCGGCGTGTGAAGGTACCATAAGACAATATTACTGTATGTGGCCAATTAGGGGGAAACGTTTTAAAAATGTAAAACAAAGTTTTAAATTTAGCATAAAAAATATGTTTTATATGTAAAAAAAGTAAACAAAAACCATATACCGTATATACTCGTGTATAAGCCGACCCGTGTATAAGCCGACCCCCTACTTTTGCTCCCAAAACCTGGGAAAACCTATTGACTCGTGTATAAGCCGAGGGTGGACCCCAGCACAGGTATACAGCCCCCAGCAGTGTGGTATACAGGCCCCCCCCAGTGGTATACAGGCCCCAGCAGTATATACAGCAGCCCCAGTGGTATATACAGCAGCCCCAGTGGTACACAGCAGCCGCAGTGGTATATACAGCAGCCCCAGTGGTACACAGCAGCCCCAGTGGTACACAGCAGCCCCAGCGGTACACAGCAGCCCCAGCGGTATACAGGGCATACAGGGCCCCCCTTGCTGCCGCACACCTGTAAAGTAATAGATCATTATACTTATACCTGTCGCTGTTGCCGCCGCCGCTGCCGCTCTGCACCGTGCTCCTCTGGGTCTTCATGCTTCTTCCTGCTTCCTCCTCTGGCGGGCGCAGGCAATGACGTCATTGTCTGTGCGCCGGAGGAGGACGCAGGAAGAAGCATGAAGACCCGGAGGAGCGCTGTGCAGAGCGGCGACGGCGGCAACAGCGACAGGGACAAGTAAAATGATCTATTACTTTACAGGTGTGCAGCAGCAAGGGGGAGCCCTGTATGACCTGTATACCACGGCTGTGGGTAGGGCGCTGTATACCGCTATATGACTCATATATAAGCCGAGGGGGGGACTTTTCAGCACATTTTTCGTGCTGAAAAACTCAGCTTATACACGAGTATATACGTTACGTTTGTTATCATCACATCCATAACGACCCAAGCTTTAAAACTACTATAACCTATACGATGAATGCCATTCAAAAAGAAATTAAATAAACAAATCAAAAATGTTCAAACAAATTGTCAAAATGCATATATTAAAAAATATGATATAATTCAAAATGTCACCTTGTCCTGTATAAAGTGTGGCCCTAAAAATTCTAATTTTTACTATGTGCAGCCTTATACTCAGCCAAGCTTGTGATTCCTGGTTTGGATGATTGAATTAAAAAAAAGCATGATATTAGAGATCTACTAAAATAAGTCATTAGTCTTCATTCAGATATCCATGAATCATTTGCATCAGCCTTTTTCATGCATAGAACAAGCATGGTTATAGCCTATGTAACTCTTAACGTGTCAGTCTTTTTTCCAGATTGAGTGGTCCTGCATGAAAAAAATGGAGAAGTCATGGATTAAAAGGTCCCATACAAGTCTATAGGTCCATTAGGAAATCACTAAAGGTACCGTCACACCTGGCGACGGGGCTGGGGATGTCGGCGGCGACTGGTGGGTGCGTGCACGTTTTTGGCGCTCCGCCAGCGTCACCGCCCCCCATTTACATGGGGCGACATCTCCAGCCCCGCGCCGGGAAGCTGTCAGGCGGCATCGCCACCGGGGTGTCTGAAAACCCCAGCGGCGATGCAGGACAATGGGAGCCTATGGCTCCCATCGCCTGACAGGTTGACGGCGGCCGGTTACATGGGTAACAATGCTCTGAAACCAGGCGACCTCGCGGCGGCGCCGACATTGCCCCTTTACATGAGGCGACGTAGGGGCGATGTCGCCGCCAATAGGCCACGCCCCTACGTCGCCTATGTAATTGGCGGCGATGTCGCCCCGTGTGACTGGCCCTTAACAGCACTAACTGCCATTGATGTGCTGTGCTTTTCTAACATTGAATTGGGGAGGGATTTGCAATTTCTTTCTTTATTTGTTCATATGAAAAAAATCTGTGAATATTGGTGGTAGAAACTGAAACACTGACCAAATACTGATGAAAACACTGATGGAAATTTGATTTTTAAATAAGGTATACAAAACCATTCTACTGAAAAAAATAAAATCTTTGACTAATAGAATTTAATTCTATAAATGTCATCCAGAATACCAAAAAAACACTACGAGAAAGAAAAACGAAACATGAGTCGATTAAGTATCTCATCTTTTAACACTTGATTTCCCAGTTTTTATATTCAAAATAAAAACACCTAGGAATTTGCCTTTATGAACACATTTTAAAATTTGGAGGGATATCTTCTATTAAAATGTTGTTTTTAGGGCACAAGCTTTCAGCTTCTCTTGAAGGCTATGATAAACAGTCGAAACTAGAAAAGCTCATTTTGTGCTAGAACCAACAATCTATTGAATAGTTTCTATCTAAATGTGTTTTAAGAGGTGCCATCTCAACAATCCCACAAAGCTGTGAGGACAAGCTGTCTGCAGGCCACATGTCACAGAATGCACTTTGTCCTAAGTAAACAAGTCATTCATATGCATCAAGACACAATTGTATGGTATCAACCATAGTTGCCATGACACGTATAGAGCTCAAAACACGGTTCTATATTGTGCAAACGTAACTTTGTAAGTTTTGTGAGGAACACCATAACTGCTTCAAGTATCTTAAATACTATGTTATAATAAATATTATTTTATTGTTTGAAATATATTATTTTTAAACTTGAAGATATAGATTGAAGATGATAGATTCAGTTGTGCTCAAAAGTTTACATACCCCGGCAGATTTTTCACTATCTTGGCCTTTTTTCAGAGAATATGAATGATAACACAAAAACTTTTTTCCACTTATGGTTAGTGGTTGGGTGAAGCCATTTATTGTCAAACTACTGTGTTTTCTCTTTTAAAACCATAATGACAACAGAAACATCCTAATGACCCTTATCAAAAGTTCACATACCCTGGTGATTTTGGCCTGATAACATGCACAGAAGTTGACTGAAATTTGTTTGAATGGCTAATAAAGGTAACATCCTCACCTGTGACTTGTTTGCTTGTAATTATAGTGTGTGCATAAGATCTGAATGAGTTTCTGGGATCCAGACAGACTCTTGCAGTTTTTATCCAGCCACCGATGTTTCTGGATTGTGAGTCATGGGGAATGCAAAAGAATTGTTCATGGATCTATGGGAAAAGATAGTTGAACTGTATAAAACAGGAAAGAGATACAAAAAGATATCCAAGGAATTGATAATGGCAGTCAGCAGTGTTCAAACTGTTATTAACAAATGGAAAATCAGGCGCTCTGTAAAAACCATTCCACGATCAGGTAGACCAACAAAAATTTCAACCACAACTGCCAGCAAAATTGTTCTTATGCAAAGAAAAACCCTCAAATAACATCAGCAGTGTGGCTCTTTCAAGATGCACAATAAGGAGAAACTTAAAGAAAAATGGGCTGAATGGTTGCGTCGCCAGTAAAAAGCCATTACTGTGCAAATGCCACAAAATATCTTCTCTACCATACGCCAAACAGCACAGAGACAAGCCTCCAAACTTCTGGAACAAGGTAATTTGGAGTATTGAGACCAAAATCAAACTTTTTGGCCACAACCATAAACATTACATTTGGGAAGGTGTCAACAAGGCCTACAATGAAAGGAATACCATTTCTATTGTAAAGCACAAAGGTGGATCGCTGGACAAAGTTGAAGTAAGGATAATTGCAGCATGTTATCAGCAAATACTGGAGGCAGCCCAGAAGCTGCGCATGGGACGTACTTGGACGTTCCAACATGACAATGATCCAAAACACTAGGCCAAGTCAACCTGTGATTGGCTACAGCAGAACAAAGTGAAGGTTCTGGAGTGGCCATCTCAGTCTCCTGACTTCAATATCATTGAGCCACAGCCACTCTGAGGCTAACTCAAGTGCACAGTTTCAGCAAGCCAGCAAGAAAGCCCAGAAATTTACAGGACCTGGAGGCTTTTTGCAAAGACGAATGGGCTTTACTATCTGAGAAAATAAAGAGCTTCATCTACAACTACCACAAAAGACTTCAAGCTGTTATTGATGTTAGAGGGGGCAATACATGGTATTAAGAACTGGGGTATGTAAACTTTTGATCCAGGTAATTTGGATGTTTTTGGCTGTCATTATGACTTAAAAAGAGAAAACACAGTACTTTGACAACAAATGGCTTCACCCAAACACTAACCATGACTCAAAAAATGGAAAAAAAATGTGTTTGTGTTATCATTCATATTCTCTGAAAAAAAAGGCCAAGAAAGCAATAAAACTGCCTGGGTATGTAAACTTTTGAGCACAACTGTATCTACAGTCATGGCTAAAAATGTCATGGCGGTTTATTTCCTTTGTCTACATTGGAACAGCTCCTAAAAACTGAGAAAAAAAGGCAAATTGGACATAATTTCACACAAAACCCCAAAAATAGGCTGGTCAATATTCTTGGCACTAACTCTCAACTTAATATTTTATGGCACACCCTTTGGAATAAATATCTGCAATAGCTTCCTATAACCACTTACAAGCTTCTTACACTTCTCAACTGGAATTTTGAACCACTCTTATTTTACAAACTGCTCCAGGTCGCTCATATTCTCCCAAGAGCAGTTTTATGATCTCTCATCAGTTGTTCAATGGGATTTAGATCCAAACTGATTTCTGGCTACTTCAGAACTCTCCAGTGCATTGTTTTCATCCATTGCACACAGCCAAGGCACTCAGTGCCAGAGGCATCAAAACAACCCCAAAATGTTTTTGGTAAAAAATAGAAAGATAAGTTTTACCAAAAAGTTCCATCTTGGTCTCATCTGTCTTAAAGATGCTTTCCCAGAAGGATTTTGGCTTACTCACGTACATTTTGTCAAGCTGCAGTTTAGTTTTTTATGTATCTGTGGGGTCCCCATAGTTCTCCTGCCATAGCATTTCATCTAATTCTTTCCAATGTCAACAGATAGTTCACTCTGACACAGATGCATCCAAATCTGCAGGACAACTTAAACTTCTTTGTTACTTGATTGGGGCTGCTCATTCACCATCTGGACTACCCTGAATTAAAACCTTTAAGCATTTTTTCTCTGCTGTCCACATCCAGGGAGATCAACTACAGTGCAATGGGTTGTAAATTTCGTGATTGTGATGTGCCCCGTGAATAAAGAAACATCAAGACCTCTGGAGATGGACTTGTAACCTTGAGATTATTGATATTTTTCAACAGTTTTGGTTTTCAAGACCACAGACAGTTTTCTTCTCCTGTTTATATTCTCCATACTTAGTGTGGCACACAAAGACACACAATGCAAAGATTAAGTTAACGTCACTTCTCCCCTTTTTATCTGATTTCAGGTGTGATTTTCATATTGCCCACACCTGTTACTTGTCACAGGTGAGTTTAAATGAGCATGACAAATTATTTTGAGTTTTGTGTAAAATTATGTCCAATTTGCCTTTTTTATGTTTTTTTTTTTAATGCACACAAATTAAATAAAGATGTGTCTAACAAAACGTGTAATTGCAATAGCTTTTTGGAAAAAATACTTCATTTACTGAAACAATTTCAAGGATGCCAACACTTTCGGCCATGACTCTATGTTTATCTGACTATTTAATCAATGGGTCTTATGAGAACATTAAACAATTTACAATCACAATCTTAACTTGTCATATGTGGTAATATTATACTTTTAATAATGTAAAATTCCCCTCTGCGTTACGGCCCATAGAAACGACCACACTTCACATGGATTTCATTGCCACAACATGCTATTTTTGCTTTGATCATCTTTAATAAATCTTCTGCAATATTTTCTTATCATTTCCAAGCCAGCGAGGTCTTACACCATCCAATAAATTGTGTTTTTCTTTCCAGGTTTTCTGCTCCTGAACTCATCTACTACATAAATATTTTATCACCTACCATTTTGCAAGGTATAAAATGACTGCATTGACCGTATCTGGACAACACATAGCATTGTAGAATATTAAATCAGTCATATAGCCATTAAGCAAAAATTCCGCTAGAACAAACGTACGCAATTCTGCATTAATACACAGTTTAGCCCGGATCATCAAATTCCT